>JASANX010000856.1:0-33127 GCA_030849745.1 Trypanosoma scelopori | reverse complement strand
TCTCAGCTCAGCTGCCGCTGGACCGCCCTTTAGGCGTGCGTGGTGGTGGGGGTTGGAATGACATGACTTTCTTTTGGCTTGTATGGGGGATGCCGTGGAAGTGTGCGCCTGTCCGACTATCTTTTTTTTTGTTTTGCTTCTTCTGGTGGTGGGGCTGTGGGGTGGCGTTGCCTTTCTTTCCCCCACCCCTCCAGGGTCTCAGTGGATTTAGCATTTGGTCGCAGGGCAACTTTGCGTCAAAAGGCCAAGGCACTGGGAGAGAAAAAGACCGCAAGGAGAGGAACAAACTTGGCATAGTGTGTGTGTGTGTGTGTGTGTGTGTGTGTGTGTGTGCCAGAGGGGGTAATGAGGCGCAGCCATGTTGCGTTGATGCAGTGTGTGAGGCGTTTTGTGTCCTCTTCACCGGTTTGCAGTGGCAGCTGGCTGCATGGTGACCGCGCCACTTGTGGTTTTGTAGCAGCTGCAGCATCGGCTGGAGTGGGTGTGTCACGGCGTTTCTCTGCCACTAACACCAAGAAGGATTTGTATGCCGTGCTGGGTGTTGCACGGAACGCCTCCCAGGAGGAGATCAAATTGGCCTACAAGAAGAAGGCCAAGCAGCTTCACCCGGATGTCAACCCCAATCCGCGTGCCGCAGAAGATTTTGCGGATGTGAAGCAGGCATTCGACGTCCTCTCAGATCCACAAAAGCGTAGTATGTACGACATGACGGGCAATTCCGGTGCGGCGGATAGATTTGGTGCGGGTCCTGGTTTCAACCCCTTTGCACAGGCGGGAGGGGAAAACCCCTTCGCTGGCGCGAATCCCTTTGGTGGTGGCAACAATCCATTTGCGTCCGCTGGTGGTGGCCAGGGCTTCTCCTTCAACGACTTTGAGGAGATCTTTCAGAAGATGAGTGGGGCGGGAAAAGACAAGAGCCGGAAACCACAGGGGCCAGAACCTGGTGCGGACATTCACTTCAAACTGCGTCTTTCTTTCCTAGATGCGGTAAATGGCTGCAGCAAAGAGATATCGTTCAACACCTTTCGTCGTTGTGGCTCCTGCGTGGGAAGCGGGTTTCAGGACTCAGGCTCCAAGGCGAAGTGTGTGCACTGTGGAGGGCGAGGGAAGAAGGTGATGAGCACGGGATTCTTCCACATGCAACAGGACTGCACTCACTGCGGAGGAACGGGAGAGACAGGGCGCACCTCGTGCACACACTGCAGTGGGAAGGGCATTGTGAAGGATCGCAGTGTGCAGACCCTCCCTGTGCCCAAGGGTGTAGACAACAAGGAACGCCTCAAGGTGACGGGGAAGGGTGAGGCTGGTGTGCGTAACGGACCGCCGGGCAACCTTTATGTGGAGATCACAGTCGACGAGCACCCTGTGTTTCACCGAGAGGGCTGTGACATTCATGTCATTACGCCTATAACATTGGCGACGGCGGTGATGGGTGGCACAGTGCGGGTGCCGACACTGACGGGTGAGGTGGAGACAAAGGTGCCTACTGGCACGCAGCAGGGCGACAAGCTTGTTCTGCGTGGACGTGGCGTCCACAGGCCGAACCAAAACAAGACTGGTGATTTCTTCATTCACTTTGCTGTGCTGCTGCCAAAGTCCCTCACTGAACAGCAGAAGGGTTTGATCGCCGAGTTTGCGAAGGATGAGAAACCGCTAGAGCTCACGGATCCACAGCGGCAGGAGCTAAAGAGCCGCTACAAGTCATGGTTTTCTTCTTGATACGGATTGTACACACATGTACGGAGCGCGAGGAAGAGAGTTGTGTGTGCGTCTCTCTCTCTCTCTCTATCAGAGAGAGAATGATAAAGAATCAAGCGAGACACGCCACGTTGGTAAGATGGATGACGGTTCTTGGGACGCAAAAGAGGTGCACACGTCTGTATATATATATATATATATACAAGAGGGGGGAGAATGGGATGTTTTGTTTGTGTTAATTCACCGAGATGATCTCCGCGGCAGCCGCCGCCGCTGCAGGGAGGGCGTCTGATAGGGAAACGTACTCTCTACGTGCGCGCGCGCTTATGCGGGTGGGAGAGAAGGTGAGAGAGGACCAGTTAAAAAGGGGGTGTATGTTATGCGTGACCTTCTGCTTCTTCACAGATAACAAAGAGACGTAACGCACATGTTGTTATATATATATATATATATTCTGGCCGCCCAATCGTAACCTCTCCTCTATAACTTTCTTCTTTTCTCTTCTCCTCCCCCCCCCCCTCACCCCTTCATCATCATCGTCATCATCATTATGCCCACCTCCTTCCTCGCACTTCACGGATTCCTTTCGCACTCAAGTGCTAGAAGAACAAGAGCAGCACACGTGCAGAATTTCATTTCAAGAGGTGACGTATATATATATATGTGTGTGTGTGTATGCACGTGTTTATTCCCGCCTTTAATGCAAAATAATCATCTCTTGTGGTGTGTTTTTATGGGTGAAAGTTTGAGGCTGGAGGAGTGTGGAGCGGCAGACGGGGCTTAGGGGGTGGAGGTGGTGATGAGGTGTTAGTTTCATTTTCACCGCCGGATGTTGCCTCATGATGGAGAGGCGGTTGCCGTTATTGCTGTGGCGTGCATTCCCCTTCTTTTCTTTCCCTTTTTTTTTTCTTCTTATTTGTTCTTTAGTAGGGGGGAAGAGGGAAGCGCTTCCCTCATCATTTTTAACCCTGTTCTTTTCATTAAAGTCTTCTTTCAGATTCTTCTGCAACGTGTACATAGTTTCTCTTGCCTTTTTTTTTTTTTGTGTGTGTGTGAGAGTGAGGTGCGGCTGCTGCTGCGCGGGGAATTGGAAACAACAACAACAAAAAAGAACGGGATAGCAGGAGAAGCAGACTCCATCATTCGGAAATGATGGCTACTGGGTGGTACAGGTCATTGGAGGAGGAGTACAACCTGATGCTGCAGCTTGTGCGAGACCATGTGATGGGACGCGAACGGGCTGGTCAGCCACTGTTGTTGCAGATTCAACGAGATGGTGTAGATGGTGGGGACCATGTCACCCTTGTTCTGGGCAGCGTCTCTTCAGGTCAACGTGAAGTTGAGAGGCGGGATTCACTGCAGTCTGGAAGGAGCGCAAGCGTACAAGGAGCGTCTCTGCCCTTTCTAGCTGAACTGGGGCCGCTGCTCCTGCAGACCTTGGCACTGCAGGTGATACTAGGGGAGCAGCGACGCCGCATGGCTGCCCCATTGGATCAGGATGCGGTTGGGCGCCTTCAGAGGATGCGGCTTCGCCCTGAGATTGTGGCGCAGCTGGAGATGGAAGGTCAAGGTGTCTGCTCCATATGTCAGGAATTATTTATCGCAGGCGTCGAGGTTTATCGCCTCCCGTGTGGCCACATGTTCGATGTTGAGTGCCTACGACAGTGGCTCGGTCAAACACGAACGTGTCCTAACTGCCGCTTTATGCTGCAGGATGTGGAGCAGCAGTACAAGGATGTAGTAACACCCGTATGGTGGTGCAGCGAGGGAGGCAATGGGGATGGGATTGAAGGGAAGGAGCCACAGTGCGTTGCTCCAGCTGAGACAAAGTCCAGCGATGCCGTAGTAGTAGTAGAAGAAGAAGAAGAGGACAGCTACCAGAGAATCTGTCCTCTTCAAACACCAGAGGCGTTCACTTCGGTGAATGTTGACAATGTTGACAATGTTGACGATATCAGCGATCACGAGGAGCCGCATCTGTATCTGCACCGGATGGAGGAGCCACCGCTCTCTAGGGCTGAGTCCTCGATATCGGACACAAATAGTACTGATGGTGGAGCTCTGCATTTTGGCAGAGAAAATGAGTACGACCTTTTTCCTACGAACTATGCGTCAGAGCCCGGCGCAACCACCTTCACGCCGGTGACCCCGCTGCAGAATCCACAGCGCGCAGGTGGGGTGTTCCGTGAGCGACTTTTCACTGAAGAGATGGCGGCACCGGCGTTGGCAGGGTGTCCAAGAGAGGTGCCCCTCGAAGGGCGTTGCAACGGGAATCCATCGGGGCAGCAGTCGTCTTGCAGAAGGACGGAGCAGCCATTCCCGCTGACACATCGACAGGAATCATCGTTCTCTCCACCAAACTCATGGGAGTTGGCAGCTAACTCTTCTCCTAGGCTTGCGTTGCATGACACGCCTTCCTGGACGCACTCCTCGTTCTCCGGGCGCACCTCTAATGACAATAGCGAGTACGATCTCTCGGCACATATGCCACACATGGTTCCGCGCCCTCCGGATGTGGTGCGAACTGCACATGGCATTCGAGTCGCCCACAATACCTCATCCTCGGGCCAAGGACACCCACCGGCATGTGGCAACCCGAGACATGCAGTGCAGGCGTTGCGTCATCATCCTTTAGGTGAAGTGGGTAACTCGCAGGTGTCGAACAATAGCATATCCTACGGCGCTACCACGGTGCGCCCGCCGCGGTATGGCCCAGGTGTCGTCAACAGACCGATCGTGCATGCGCCACTGCTTCCATCGCCGCCGCCGCCGCCCTCGCAGCATCAACAGCAGCATCATCCGGGATTCTCGATGCTGCGGCTATCAGAGGAGCGCAGCCGTCATTATCCTCATCATAATCACATGCATGACAGTACTAGCAGTGGTGAGGTGCAACAACGCTCCGAGAGAGGAGGGACTCGTGTCCGTCATCAAGCCCCTTTTCGCGGAAATCGCCACAACTTGGAGGAATACGAAACAACTATTCGTGGTCAACCACGTCGATGATATGTAGCTGAAGGTTTCAGAGGAAACAAGTAGGCAAACCCCCTCCACACACACACACACTCTCTCTCTCTCTCTCTCTCTTACACACACGCGTGTGTGTGTAGTGCTACATTCATGCATGCATATATGTATATATATATATATATATACATATACATTTGTGGATCAATAGATGTATATGTGCAGTGTTCACGTATACGTGTCTGATGACAAAAACGCGGAGGAAAACAAAACAAATAAAAAGGATTGCTGAGGGTGGAGGAAAAAAAAAAAAAAGAGTAATGCTGCAAATATGTGAAGGGGGCGCCACGGGGATGTGTGTTGCTGCTCCTGGTTTCCGTTCTCGTTTCCTTTTTCTGTCGTTGTTGTTGTCGTCGTCGTCGTTCTTTTTAATTTGGAGGTTCTGATTTTTCTCTCGTCTCCCACCCAACCACCCACTCCCCATCTTCATTCTTTCTTTTTTTTTTTTTGCCACATTTTTGCTGGTAACGTTTAATTTTTTGTTGTTTTTTTTTTGGGGGGGGTTGCCCCCCCCCCCCCCCCCCCGTCTTATCATCCGTGTCAAGTGATATCTGCGACCACGCGAAATATTATCCTCGATGAAGTCTCTCTCTCTGTTTCTCCAGCCTCCTGATCGTTGAGAATCTCGTTTTCCAGGCGCATCCACTTCCATCCTCCTCATTGTGGCTCTGGTTTCATGCCTTTTTGTTCATCATCTTCCATCCACTCGCCTTATTCTTTATTGTTGACGCGTGCGGTTGCGTGGTATACGGTGTTTTCATCAGTTCCGACAGCGAAGAGGGGAAAGTAGCAAGCGCACAATGTCCATGTTTGGGGCACGTGAGATGCCCGACGACACGTTCTCGTCGGACATTACAAACATGTCAGCCAACTACCTCAATGAAAACAACTGTCAGCGCTTCTGGCAGCGTTTGATGACTTGTGTGCGGGAAAGTCAGGAGATTGACGTCCTGTACGACTGCCGAAGCCGGATGATCGACTTCCGGGAGTGCATCACCCGCCACAAACAGAGCACCTGGGTTTTCCGTGAGACAATGGCAACACTGCGGAACGAGGAAAAGTTTCGCCGCTGGCTCAAAGAGTATGACGAGTCATTCGGTCACCCTCCTCTCCTGGAGGCGGTGGAAAAGGTGCGTGCGAAGCTGGAAAATGAGGGAGGTGTGGGAGTCCTCAACCCGACAGTCTTCCACGACCCCGATATCTTCATTCCGCGAAACAAGGTGTAATGTGAGTGCATCGTAACGTTGCTTCCTGCACGAAGATCGAACGCGTGTGTGTCTCTCTCGGTCTGTCTGTGTGTGTGTGTGTTGGTCTGTACGATGTGTACGATTTGTAGCCATTTGTGCCCATTCTTCGTTTCCCCGTTCCACTGAATGATTATTATTACTTTTTTTGGGGGGGGAGGGAGGGAGGTGTTTCCCTCTCACTTCAAATGCGGCTCTGACAACTGAATGATATCTGCGCAGGCGGCTCAATATACTCCACCTTTTTTTTTTTTGGGGGGGGGGTCGTGGTGGTGTTCTCGAGAGCACACACTTCAACCAATCCACCCACCCACTCACACACACACAGAGACGATAGGTGCAGAAAGTAACAACAACAACAAAAAAGGGAAAGAGTGCGTATTTATACATTATATACGCAGCGCATTGCAATGGAGGGGAGCGAGTTGCTACCAATGCCACTCCTTTCAAGAATGGCGCTGGAACCACTCCCATACGTTTGCGTGACGTCTGGCGATGGCATGGAGTTTGTCATCCCAGAGGCCGCTGCGCGCCAGAGCAAGCTGCTCTCCTCGCTGCTGGACGCCATTTTTTCTCTCCCTGACCGTGGTGGCTTCGGCGACCAGCACCATTGCAAAGTGAGCTCTGGGTCTTATGCTGCCAACAACATCAACGTGATGCCGCGGATTCCCCTTGAGCCGCTCTCCGGTCGCACCCTCGAGCTTGCATGTCGGTATCTGGTGCAGCGCAGCACGGACGACGTCAACTCCGCCGAGGAGTTTACACTTCTCAGTGACCTCAACCCAGCATCCGATGAGGATCAGGAAATCGTTGCGGACCTGTTGTTGGCTGCTGACTTCCTTGATTGCTAACTGTAGCTTCTTGTTTTTGGATGGATTGTTGCTATCATTATTGTCAAGTTGGTGCGCTGGTACTTCTCCCTCCCACACCGCTCGTTCTCCTTTTCTCTTCTCTGCAATGCGTGCGTTGGGCCGTTAAAAAAAAAAAAAAAAAAACTTTTTTTTTCTCTCTTTACTCAGCAAAATTGTCTTTGGATACTTTCTTTTTTTCCCCCTCCCCCACCCTTTTTTTTTTTGTTGATTCCGTTCCTGCCTGCATGCTTCAGATTCTGTTGTGGTTTCTTTTTTGCTTGTTGCCTTCGTTTGGTTCTCTCGCTCTCGCTCTCGCTCTCTCTCTCTCTCTCTCCGTGCAGCTGGGGTCTGGTCATCTGCACCTGATCTTTTTGACGCTTGAGACGGGGTGGGGGTGGGGGAAAGAAAGGAATAGGGGTGTCCACTACTGCTATTTGCTTCGGTCACTGGCGTCCCAGATAGCCCGAGAGTAGGAAAGGAGGCACACGCGTCTCCGTGCACCCCTATATCTACAAATATACACACGCGTGCCATCGTACATACGTTTGTGAAGGGAAATACACATTGAATCTCTGGAAATGGGTGCAGGAGCATCGTCAAGCAACAGATCAACTCGCTCTTTTAGCACCCCATCCCGCACAGGGGTGCAGGCCACACTACTTATAAACGGATCGGTGAAAAGGGGTGCGAAGGATGTGTTGAAGCGCCCCATGTCAAATGGATATGCTGGAATTGACACGGCAGCCATGTACAAGATAAATCAGCGCCGAAGGTGGGCCGAGGCAGCGCCTGATGATGAGCTGCAAACAATGGTGCAGGATAGTGACCCTGCTACGTTGCATATTCTTCACTCTGTGAAGGAGGTGGATAGTCTCTCCGAAGACAAGGCTTCCTTGAAATTGCAAATTCTCCACGAGTGCTACCCGTACCTTGAGCAGGTGCCCACGAACCGCATGGAGCACCTTGCGGTACTGGTGCATCAGAAGGAGGGTGATGTGTATTTCGCGAAGGGGGATGCGGAGAATGCCAAGTCCGCATACGGTCGAGCCATTCAAATCGCGGAGACGCGTGTGGCTCGTGGTGAAAAAGAAATATATATGGTACTCAAGCGTTATGTACTCTCGATGGTAGGTATGGCGCGGTTGTGGTACAAGCAGGAGAGTGAATCCACTGGCTTTGTGTTCGCCGCAGCGAAGTCGCCGGTGGTCAGATCGTTGGATGATAGTATACAGAGTGTGGAATCCTTTGAAGGTAGCGTGCTCTCGGACACTAGTGTCTTCAGCCTCAATCAGGAGGTTCTCAAGTCTATGGCACCGAAGGCGCTTCGTCGTCGAGTTGGCCCGACGGTAAATGTCGTGAAGCTCCTTCGTCCAAAAGTAACGCAAGCAAAGTTCACTGCAGAGGATGAGTTTGTCCTGCGTAGTCAGATGACACGAGAGTTAAAGATGTCCCCGTGCGAGCTGATACTGCTACGCTGCATTGAAGTGGTGGAAATAGGCCACCGCCGGCAGTCGGAGCTGCTTCTCCCAGCCCTAATTGAGTTGGCGCAGATCTACGAAAATCTGCATTTGTACAATCGCTCTCTCTTGTTGGTTCGCCGCTGTCTCGGCATTCTGTGCGTTGTGTATGATTACGATCATCCGTGGATTGTTGAGCTGCGTCGCCGCGCGGATTACCTCGTCGATCGCATGGGGCTGCGTTTAAGGGAAGATATGGCAACCAAGATACAGGCAACATGGAAGATGTACGTGGCAATGTGTCAATTGGAGGAAAGGCTTGGCCGAACCGTAACGCGTCACGTCTGCTTGCCGCACTCGTACCAGAATTCGATCCCAGAGAGTGACTTTCTGAAGACATTTGTCAGTGAGCTGCCTGATGGGACTGTACTGTGTGGCACCGGGCATGGAAATGAAATTCTGGACGCCATTGAAGAGAACGCGAGTGAAATGCGTTCTAGTGTACCACCCCGAGTGCACGGAGGGATGCTATCAACACAAAAACCGCCGCTATCACCCGAGGTTGGGTTGAGCCACTCGCCGTTGCTGCGACACGGCACAAAGGTCATGCATGGTGATGTTCCGTCAGTGGCTGAGACCGATGAAAAGTATGGGGAATCGGTGCCTTCAGCGGTGTATCGGCCGGCACAGGTTGAAGACCAGCCCGCAACGAATACAGTAAGCATTCCGAACGGCTCTGTTGTGAATACAGTGCAAAATACACAGACTGATACACAGTTGCAGAATACGGAGTATGGTGGAATGTTGACGATCCGCACAACGACCATTACTCGCACTGTGACAGAGCGAGAGGTTGGTAGCGACGAGGAAGATTCGGACGACGAGGAACACATTGAAGAGCACCATCAGGAAGAGGAAGAAAATGCAGGAATGGGCACCATCGTGCCCAGTGAGCAGGCTGTGAATGGGGGTTCTGCCACGGTGATACAGAAAGGGTAGGACCATGCGCGCTCCTCTCCTCACACCGGAGGAGACATTTTTTAGTTGGCACCAAAAGGGACGAGTCTAGTGGAGGTGGCGACGTTTGTGCATGTGCAGCAAGAACCACACGTCAGCAATGGCGGCATGAGGTGGTGACCAGACGTTAACGCTGATAATGAGTGAAGACAACCTAGAATCGAAGAGAAAAGAAGGAAAAAAAAAAACAAGAACAAAAGCACAAAACGATGAAGGCAACGGGGTGGTGGGTGGGGGGGGGGGACAAAAGAAGAAAGGACGAAGAAGAAGAAGAAAAAAGCGCAAAATGAAGGGAATGGGGGAAAATGTGTTCTTCAGTTACTAGATAGAGTTTTCTTTGCATGTGTGCGCAGCTGCATTCTTGTGATATTGTTTTTCATCGAACTCCTCTTCTTCTCCTCCTCCTCCTCCTCTTCCTCCTCGTCCTACCACCCCTCGCTCATGCTCTTTCCTCTTTTTGTTTTCGTCATTCTGGTGATTTACCCCGCCCAGTTGAACGTGCACCTGCTCTCGAGGTGGTGTTGAGGTGGAAGAAAAGGGGAGGGGTGTGGAACGGAGAAGAAGTGTATGTGCGAGACGCAGTAGCAGCAGGGGAGAGGCTGCTGCTGCTGGTGGTGGTGGCTGCGATCCTCCCCTCTTCGTTAGGCTGCTCATATGTTTTCTTGTCATTTCGGTTTGTTTGTTTGTTTTTGCGTTGCTGTTGTGTTGGTGCGCTGCCTCGTACATCATTCACTCTTCCTTGTGGAGAGCGAGCGGGCGGTGTGTGATGCAAAAGAACAGAAACAAACAAACAAGCAAAAAAAAAAAAAACGACAAGATGAAACGGCTCCATCAATTTTTTTTTTTTTTTTTGGGTTTCGCGGCAGGTGGCAGTGGTGGTGTTCAACGGTTGGGTATCGGGGAGGTGGGGCGGGGTGGGACTGTGCACACGCGGAATGTACAATACAGCATCGTCTATTCTGATTAAACATCGAATTCCTTCTTGTTGATTTTGTCTTTGTGCCTTGGCCTTTTTCTTCTCTCGGTGTGTAGTTGCGCGGCGCCGGAAGGTGAGAGCCATTGCCGTGTTGGCGCGTGTCATTGGCTTCCATGTGGATGAGACTCTCCCTGCCTGGTTCTTCATTCCCATTGTTCATATGCAAGATATCCGTATATACATCTACATCTACATATATATATATATATATATGTGTGTATATGTATATATGTATATATTTCCCTTTCATGTCATTGTTTGTAGTTGGCTGGTTTGTTTATTTCCCCCTCCCCCTCCCCCCTCTCCAGTACGTTGCACGCCACTATCTCATCCGCACCCGCGGATTCATATGCAAACAACGAACAGGTAGGTGCCACACGCAAACAAAGTGCAAGGGCACGCATGTACTCGCGTATATATATATATATATATATACTACTACTACTACTACTACTACTTTGTATTGTGTAATTGAAATTTCTGCTACTCAGATGGCAATTGTGGTGTCGAAGGCTTCTGATGCACGCCACTATTTGACCCCGTGTGTCCCTTCCATGTCTCTCCCTTCTCGGGTCTTCCACTGAACGGCAGAGGAGGCTCTTGCGTGCGTCGCACCCCCCAACCAACCCCCCTCACTCTCACACACACACACACAAACGGAACTGAGCAGGGGAATAGAAGATTCATAGTAAAAGCACTGTTGTTCTTCCTATTGGCCTGATCGACTAAAACGTCAGTGTACACACGCACACATACATACATACCGACACACCGATAGAAATCGGCAACGGCAAGAGGGAATACGAGCAAACACGTAAATATATATATTTGTATATATTTATTATTCCTGTTGCTGCTCTTTGGAGCGTCTCACTTTTGCTGCTGTCGTTTCTTCACACCACGTAAATACACGCAAAGACGACACTCCGTTTAGAAGAGCGTGATTCGTACATGAACGGTTTACCCCAGAGTGTCCAGAGGCACCATGGGAACAGCATCAGGGGTGGCAGTAAAATGGGTGCGAACGGGGGACTGGCGTCGGTTCGATGGATTCCGCCACCAGGTCTTCAGCGATTTCAACAGATTTCGAAGGATGGAGACTACAACGCCCTAGCCTCGATTCTGTATCTCAACAATGGTCCCCGGGCAGAAACGACGACAGTGTCAAGCGGAAAACAATGTGTAAATGACCCACGTGTACCCACAGGATGCACAAGGTCAGTGATACATCAGTATGGTAAAGCGAATGGCGTGAACGTTTCTCCCCGGGCGAGGGATCGGGTCATGGGTGTGTGTGGGTCGGGTCATGGCAGTGTTAATTCAGCACCGCAAAAGAAAGGCGCGTACTCCATTCTCTCTGCGCCAAGTGTTGACAGGCTCCCTCTACCACTTGTTCGACATGATAAGACCGCAAACGAACGTAGCAGTGCCAAAGATGAAGTTTATGTGCATATGCTGAAACGGCATTCCAGCATCGATGACAGCAGGGTGCTCCCAGAAATGGTATCGAGGAACGGTTACCATGCAAAGAAAGTAACGTCCGCGCCACCAACTAGCGACTTTGAATCAAAGAAAAAGTTACGGCGTCACGCGTCAAGCGAGTTCGACCGCCCCTTCACTTCTGCTCCCTCGGGCAGGGGTGGTAGAATGGAAAACATCGCGAGTACACGCGGATATATCCCTAAAGAACGTTTGCCACATCTCAACGAGGGACAATGTGAAACCCTCTTGCCATCTGCTGTTCGTACAGACGCACTTGACACGATGATTGAACCGGGTCCCACATCCAGCGATGCTACCACCCGCGGCCCCAGTCTGGTCATCAGTGGCGACATCCCTGGAATGGTCGTGAGGTATCACACGAAGAACGGCGAAGAGGGCAGTCTGCTATCACAGCCCTCCAATACTATGCACATCAGAACAACAACTATAACACGGGTTACAAAGAAAACTAAGTATCTGCCGCTTGGCGCAGATTTCGACCAAGGGGTTGGAGAAGAAGAGCTGCCCGTTAATTGCTCGCCTGAGAGCAGCAGCAAGGACGGTGACAACCACAAGACTTCCTTCCTCAACGTCAATAACGGTGCCGTCACCACAATGAACGGGAACCAGAGCAAAAACAACAAGATCTACCATTGCAACAACATTAATAGTAGTGAACGGAACAATAACGGGTGCAATTCTTCTCATTTGAGGGTACCTTTGCGACAGTCGCCCAGCACCTTACCAGGGTTCAAGGGGCACGGGTCGACGGCATCCTCGGAAAAGCCTGATGGCTCCTTATTGCCACACCTATCAACGTTCCAGCACTCCGGTTGCAGCAACGAGAGGTCAATGATGGACGTTCTGGGTTCGCACCTCTGGGCACGCCGCAATCAGGAATCCGACCACATCCTTGCCCCACCGGATGCGTGCCCAAAAGAGGTAGAATCATCATCAAAGCTGGAGACGCACATGCGGGGCGGTCACACCTATGTACTGCAGAAACATAGGCAAATGGTGGATGTTGGCCACCAGCGCTGCGTTGCCAAGTCGTGCGATGCCGAGGGTGCGCAGTCGAAAGTGGCAGAATCACCACCGGGCTACTGGGATAAAACAAGTGGTCGGGGGGAGGAGGTGCAGGGCAATCGGCTAAGAATGGCTCATAATATGCGCCCAGAGCTTTCGCGTGACGATGGTGACAGTGGCTTCCCTTGTACGGGGGGAGTGTCGTTACCTGATATGGGGCGGGAGAGCGTGTCCTCGTCAAGGCGATCCTCGTCCATGTGGAGCAACCTCTCCTACGACACCGTGAAGCAGGCCATCACGGTGGACAAGGCGAACGACACCTTGAAGGATAAGGGATTGGGAAAGGAGCCAAATAAGAAGAATGTGCGGTGCATCATCGTTTCTGATGGTGAATGGGACGGTGACATGGAGGATGAGGAGGATGAGTACATTGCGGGGGAAGGAGGCTTTTGCGGCCTGTGTCCTGCATCGCCAACGCTGACCATCCCCGCGCGGCATGAAAGACCCACAAAATTCCTCATTGACGATGAAGCGGATGGAACTGAGAGCAGCACCAGCACTAAAATTTAGGCAGCAGCAGCATCTGTGGTGTTACGCCAATCCTGCACATTTCCACCACTGCAGATTCATTGCTTTGTTGTTGTTGTTGTTGTTTGTGTGAGTTTGCGTGTGTATTCAATGTTTGTTTTTATTAAAAAAAAATTTTTTTTTGCTCTCTTCTTTCTTTTGTCTAATTTCTGGTGCACTCCATTTGCTCCTGCGATATATGGTGCAGCTCTCGTAGACTCAAACAATGCCCGTGTTTCGTGCTCAGTCACAAAAACAAAGAGAACAACAACAACAACAACAACAAACGGCAATACACACACACACACATATTTGTATATTCTGAGCATTTTAGAGGGGCTGCATCGGCACAATTTTTTTTTTTTTTTTACTTCTGTACATTTTCTCATTGGTTTGATTCACTGATGTTATTTTTATTGATTTTATTGTCATTGTTTCTTCTCATTGTGAACTTTATGGACGATTGTGGGAAGACATGACGGCGGCGGCGGCGAGATGAGAGGAGCAAAGTCTGGTGAGGAGAATTGTGTGTGTGTGTGTGTGTGTGTGGAGTGGGGGGGAGGGGCCGATGCAGAAGCAAAGGAAGATGTGTGAAGTTTCTTTTCTCTTCTTGTCTTTTCATCTCATTTGTGCAGCCTGCGCACACACGCTCACACGCTCTTTCCCCCTTCAGTGCTTTTTTTTTTTCTTTTCTTCTTTTGATTCTCCTTTCGATGATGGTGGTGGTGGTGGTGGTGGTGGTTCTTTCGGTTGCCCGCGCTGGATATTTTGTCTGGCTGTCATTTTTGCGTGTGTAATTGAGCGTGGCGTGCCGCAACGGGGTGCGTGAATGTGAAGGGCTGCAGCGCGTGCGAGGCACTAGAGGAACAGTGAGAAACCCCCAACGAAGGCAAACAAAATACATTACAAGAATCCCAAAAGCAAAAAGAAGGGGGTGGGTGGGGCAAAAAAAAAAAAAAAAAGAAAATGTGTCAAAAGGAAAGTTGAAGGAACACTGAAGCGAATTGAAGGGGAAAATTGCGAAGGAAATTGCGCGAAATAGAAATCGTAACGGATTGAAGAAAAAAGAAGAACGGAGGCGAGTAGCTCAACACACACACACACACATATTTATTTATTTATTTATTATTATTATTATTATTATTATTGCCAACTTCTCTTCTCTCTTATTTTTATTTTCCCCCCCATCCCCATGCCATGCCATTAGTGAATGAAATGGATAAACACATCGTTGTATCATCTCTACTTGCTCACTGCTGTGCACATGTGTCTGTGTTCGCTTGTTTGTATCTATCTATCTATCTATGTGTATGCGTGTGTATGTGGTGGCCTGCTATTTCACCACTATTACTATTGCCTCTCTCTTTCTCTCTCCTTCTCGCTCTTCTTCCTTCGCCTTCTGCAGGGTAAGTGAGGTGGAAGCGAAGGGAAGGTGGAACTTCAGTGCGGGGTGGGTGGGCAGTGTTGAGAAAATGCAGCGTGCGTGGATGCAGCTGCAGATGGCACAGCGACGCCGCATGTGCCATGCCACAGCACTTGTCATGGGGAGGCAGGAGCTGTCTGCCTCCGCCAGTGGTGAAGGGACTAGCAGTGCTGTAGCCCCGACGTCTATTGCTCCCGGACCGTACCGACGCGTTGGCAACATCTTCATTGTGCATTGTGAGGATCATCCCTTCAAACATTCGTGGGAGGTCAACCGGATGCTGCGCGAGCTTCGCCTCGAGTTCAGGGGGCAAACGAGCATTGCACCGGATATCCCGCTTGTGCGGAAGCAGCTATGGCGAGTGAGGCACGTGGTGCAGGTTGACATGCTCGATCTTGACGAGGCCAAGGCTCTTATCGGCGTGCCAGAGCACATAAGCTTTTGCGATCTTCTCTCGCAGGTCCCGGCGTCATTTGGTCGAGTCCGTGCCGTGGCAAATCCAGTGCTCCGCAGCAAGATGAACTTTATGAAGCTGAGACGGATGCGCCTGCGTGATGTCCTGCATCGTGACACACTGGAGCTGCGTCTGCTTGAGGAAAAGCGCAAGCTGCTGGCTGCAGCCCAGCAGCAAAGCCATCAAATATCTGATGAGCAGGTGAAGGAGGAAGCCGCGCTGCACACGCATTGAAGGAGATTCTTCACGTGTGCGAGGGTAAACCGGAACGAGGAAAAAAAAGCAACAGGTGGGAGAGACAACGAAAGAGACGGTGGTGGTGGTGGTGTGAAGTGGGGAGTGAAATGGATTACAAGACAAATACGCAGCGCTACTGAGCTGGCGACAAAGCGGAGCGGAAAGGGGGCTTTCCTTGCCTCTGTCTCTCTGCATATGATGTGTGCTTGTGTGAAGGGAGACGATTCCTGCCTCATCTCTCACATTCTATCCTTCACAGGTTTCATGTTCTGCCTTCCTGTCACCGTCATCGTCATTGTTGTTGTTGTTGTTGTGCACTGTCATTCCCCATCTGTACTCTTCATCTCCGTTATTACACTTCTCCCGCTCTCCTGCACGCACCTGCTCACGCTGCGCTCTACACAAGGAAGATATACACGCATTTTTTTTTTGCTGGTTTTACCGCCTGATAAGGGAGCAGAAGTAATGTTACGGCCTCCGCGAAGTCTTCTTCTTACGTGCAGCACTGCCATCCAGTTGTCATCGCGCGCAGCGACACGCGTGCTTCAGAAGCGCGGTGTCTCACTTGTTGGACCGGCGAGGTGCACCTTCGTCACTCTTCTTCACGCCCAGCAGCGTTGCATGGGTGCTGGTGCCTACCGTAGCGCGTGTCGCGGTTTTTCTAGTGCTCCCATTCTCCGAGAGCCAAAGAGGTCTGGAGATCAGCTCGCCGGCTTCCATCAGGTGAAGACGTATGAAGGGAAGGACGGCGGCGACGACGACGACAAGCAGCAGGAGCAGGAAGACCCATTTGCAGGCAACACTGGCCCTGGCTACCTGCCCTTCCCCCCTCCTTTTCACACCTTTAATGTGGTGATGCTGCTGTTTCTCGCCAACATAATCACATATATTCTTATGAACTTCTCCGGGAGCGACAAAGTACGCGACTTTATTGTCGACCACTTCACCCTGTCGCACGAGAACGCGTGGAGGATTTACCCTCTCTTCACCAACGCCTTTTACCAGGAAAATCTTTTGCAGCTACTCATTGACTGCTGGCTGCTTTGGCAGTTCGGCAACACGATGCTCGGATTTCTCGGAAACCTCCGCATGACCTTCTTCGCCGCACTGTGCACACTTGGCAGCAGTTTCATTCACATAGCACGCCAGCAGTTCGAGTTGTACTACGGGATGGACCCTCTGGAAGTGCGTGGCCGATGTTACGGCCCTAATCCGTTTATCCTCGGACTTGTTGGCGTGGAGGGACTCATTTTTCGACATCTCAACTTCATCCAGCAGCCACCCGTCCCATTCTTAGTCCTCACTGCCTTTGTGATGGTTATCGACGTCTGGCGCATCTTCACGACAAAGCCGGAAGAGCATGGCGCATCGACAGGTGGTGCACTGGTGGCATACATCTTCTGGGCCCTTCCCACGCGTATGCTCGGCCTTGACAAGCTCACCGCTGCACTGTGATAATGGTGATGGGTAACATCAATGCTTCTCTTCTTTTTCAGATTAAACACATATATTACTGGGTCCAGTAGATCATGTGTCTGAAGGTGCTAATGAGAGGGATATAAGCACATAACACGGAATGCATGGTGAATAAAAACGAAGCATTAGGGGAGTGACAAATTGCGCACAAACAGCAGCAGCAATAATAGTAATACTAGTGGTGGTGGTGGTGGTAGCAGTAGTAGTAATCTGCAGATACCCCACCGGAAGGCTGGGGTAAAGGCGAATGGGAGGAAATATTTCTCTCTACATCTTATTTGTTTTTTTTTTTGTCGTCTCTCCCCCTTTTTTCTTCCTTACTGTTCATTTCCTCCTTCGAAGAAGCAGTGTTCGCCTCCTCTGTGGCAAAAATAGGGGGCCGAGAGAGACGTGTGTGTGTGTTTGTGTGTGCATGGGGATTGAGGGAGTGATGGTTGCGCAGGCAACTGCGCTCAGAGGAGATCAGACGGCGTGGGATGATGCAGGTGTCCCGCCGCTCGACCCCGCACTTCTTGAAGTTGTACCACCACTGCGTTTCGCCATTGTGGAAGAGGGCGTCTATCGTGGCGCGTATCCCACGCTGCGCAATTTTCACTTTCTTCGCAGCCTCCGATTGCGCACTATTGTGTCATTAACGCCCGAGGAGCCGACATACGATCTCCGTTGCTTTGCCGCATCGGAGGGCATTACGATACGGTACATTCGGGTAGAGCGATACAAAGGTGAGGCCCAACTGTTACCAACCGACATGAGCGAGGTCCTACAACTGCTGGTGAACGCTGAACAGCACCCGCTCTACATTCACTGTCTTGATGGTCGCCACACCGTCGGGTTGTGTATCATGGGTCTACGCAAGCTTCAACAGTGGGATTTAAACTGCAGCTGCTTGGAATACCAGCGCTTCACGCGGAGCGTGCAGGACGAGGTGGCTTTTATTGCCGACTATAGTGGGCCAGTTACTGTACCAAAGCGAATTCCCTCTTGGCTCTGGAAGGGTACATGGTGCGACGCATCAGGAAAACCGAAGCGGCTGCACGTGGGCATTCGCCTCAAGTTCCCCCCAGTGGTGTGTGGTGCGGCAGGCCACGATAGGCGTAACGTGGGTCCCGCACGGGGAGGTGGCGTTTTGAGTGGTACCACGGGGTACTCCCGTGGCTTGGGAGGTGAAGTGACACCGGAAGGTGTTACATCTGGCTCACAGATGGCAGTGGTTCCTCCGACGCTTCCAATACACACAGTGGTTACCACAACTGGTGGTGGTAGTGGTGGTGGTGGTGGTGGTGGTGCGGAACGAGGCGCCGTGTATGTGGATTTACCGAGTATTACGCCGGCGCAGCCTGTTGGCCCTGTGAGTGGCTCCCGGCACGCAGCGTACGCGATTCAGATGGAACGGCCACTTGCTGCCGACGTGCGCTTCTTGTCTCTGCGCGCTTCCGCAGAAACCATTTCTGGACTATCATCGCCTCCGCGGTGGCTGGAATCATGGGATGGACTTGCTTACCAGGGCGTCGCGATGCAGAGCAACACCAGTGGTGTTGGCGGCTTTACCTCAAACATCACTGCCACTGCAAGTGAGTTGTCGGTGGCTAGTCGTCCCACGACGCAGCGAGGCACTCCACTCTTTACTGGCTCGACAGGATTAGAGGCTGACGAGGACACAAGTAGTTCTCACGTCTCACAGCATGCGGCGCACTACGGAGTAGCACGTGCCCATCATTCCCGTTTTGTTGATGGGACTACCTCATCCAGTTCCTCAGCACATTATTCTTCGATTTCACGCCGGCAGCTTCAGTTTGTTGTCGCGGACGTCGCTGAATCTATCCCCTTGGCAGATACGGGCAGCACCTCCAAAAAGATCAGGCGTCGGAAATCTCTGTAATGTGGATATGATCATCATTTGCGGCTTGCTGTTATTATGATGGCCCTCCTAGTATTTGTACACTTGTTTCGTTCGCAGTTTCGCAGGCATATATATATATATATATATGTAGTCTGTATAGTGTAGAGGAAAGGAGGGGTGGGTGTGTTTGTCTTCTTGTTTTTTTCTGTTACTTTCAACATGTTCCTCACTTGTTCATTGTTTCGCCATGTTGTGTTGCATCATACGAGTGGTTTCCTGCTCCCTTTTTTTTTTTTTTGGGGGGGGGGGGGGGGGTTGTTGTCTTTGGTCACTGGAAGGGAGAAACATCAGTGATGCCAGCTGCGTCTCGGAGGAGTTCAACCAGGAATTCGTGCATGTCCGCTCGCTCGAGCGCTTTCAACTCGTCGAATGACATGCCTCGGCAGTGTAGTAGTGATGGGAGGGCATCAGTGGGTCGTGCAGGCTCGAAAAGTGTGGGCTCTGATGTATCTTCTGGCAACCCGCGTGATCCTCGTGCCTCATCCGTCGCATTCCGACCCTACACCAACAGTAACAGCACGAATGGAGCTCAGGAGAGGCCGCGGGCTAAATCTTCTACCAAAAACGCTTCCAGTACCGTAAGGGGCACTTCCACTACGGGAAGTTGCCACAACACGCCTCGCAAGGGTTCTAACGGCAGGCCAAGGGGGGGAAGTTCTGACGGGAGGAGGAGTCGTCGTTCGGGTGGGCACCCGGAGCGAATCTCAGAAGAGGAGTTGCTCTCGCTGATCCTCCGGGGGACATACTTGGCTGACATGCGACCGGACATGTACCGTCTCGATCTCTCACGCAAAGATGACCTTCGTCTTCTCTATGAAGCTCAACATCGTGTGGACCCAGAGCTGGTGCGATTCAGAAAGCATATCTCCCCCCAAACCTGGAAGAAGATGCACGAGAGTCACATTTTCGATGTACCTCCTCCACCCCCCACGCCACCACCGTCGTCAAAGGTCAAGGATGCCGATGGCCTTGGGTCTCTCGCACGGTTCATCCTTTCTGCGGAGACTCCCACTACATCCCCAGTAAGAGGCCGGAAGCACCGCAGTAACAGCTCGGGCGAGAAGGGTCTTTGGCTTTTTGGTTGCAGAAAGGATGATCGATATATGAGCCCACCATCATCATCACGAAACACTGGACGGTGTCTCTCAACACGCCCACCTGACAAACTTGGGAGAGACCTGATGTCGCAGGACCCCCTGAGCGCGGAGATCATGCCACGCCATGGGGTGCGTACAATGAAGGCGGTGCAAGCGTTTGAGAGGCTGCAACCAAAGTTGATGCTGCCACCAAAAAAGCAGACATCTCGCATCACGGATGCGATGCGTGCGCACTCTGCTGGATCAGACAACGATATTTTTGGTGTTCGCGAAAGACGCGAGCGCATGATGCAAGGTGTTCGCTCTCGCTCTTCCTCTGCCTCTGCCGCCATATCATTTTCTCCTCAGTCTAATGAACCATACGGCCTTGACGTTGATGATGAAGCATTGCATCGGGAGGCACCATATCTTGGGCCAGAGGACCCTGGTGAAATCCATGGTGGCCCAAGAAGAAGAAGTTCACTACCTTACGGTGAGGAGAAGCCGTACGAGAAGCCCATCTCCACTCACCACCGCCCCAGTCACTACCGCCGTCACGGCAGCAGCAACAGCAGCAATAATGGCTCGTTTGCCTCAAGATCTAACAGCTTCGCGTCTCGTTCTCGCGCTTCGCCAGCACGACCTTCATCTCGACCATACTATGCTGCCTCTCCTGCTGCTCCTGCTGCCGCTTCTCCAGCCAACAGCCGGAACCGCTCAGGCTCTCCGCTTGGAGGTGACAGCGGTAGAGTCTGCCGGTGGAAGGGCGCTGCGCCGTGGCAGAATACGTCTGTGGATGACGTGACACTCGGCAGCGCAGCGTCGATCATATTTGACGAGGCGCAAAGCGGTGCTCCAAGCGGGAAGGTATCGCCACGACTGAGAACGGGTCGTGCCCGTGTGCCAGGCTACTCGTTCACTACCTCTAAGATCGTATTTGGCGCGGCCGAGGTGATGCCCTCTCCGAGACTGTCGCCAAGAACGCAGCTCGACTCTGCACAGATGCGCGGTATTCTGAGGTGGACCTAATGGGAGCGTTGTTTGTTGGAGATGGTAGTGGTGGTGACGCCAGCGTTTTTGTTATTATCAGCGGCAATGTCGTCGAAAAATGTAGGAGCCGTCGGATAGTCACAGTATCTCTCCTCGTCTTTCTACTACACTCACCACACCGCACCCTCCATGTTTTTTTTTTTTTTCTTTTCGTGTGTCTGTGTGTTTGTGTAACGATTTAGGAGACGAGCTTGTCTGACTTTCTGTATTTATTTGTTTGTTTGCTGCTGCTTCTTCTTCTTCTTCACGTTTACCGCGTGGGATCTCCCATCCACTAGCTTTTCTTCTTCTGCTCCTGTGCGCCTCTTAGTTTTTTGTTTTTAATTATTTCTGGGTTTTAACCTAGAAGGAGAAACTGGGTGCGTATAGACTTTCTTGTACGGATTTGTATCTCATCAATCTGCATTGCGCGCCACCACCACCCCCTCCCGTCTGCGCCGTCTCTCAGCTGATTGTGACGTGAAAACGAAAAAAAAAAAAAAGAGGTGATTTTTTCTACCATTCCTGCATTCTCATGTCATGTCCTTCTCTCCCTCTTTTTTGTTTTCTTTCGTTCTCTCTTCACGTGTATATTTATATATATATATATACGTACATCTCACTGTTCCTCCAGATCAGACTGCGGGTTATACGGGGTGCGCCTCAGACACCTCTCTCCACCCTTTCTTTTTACGGAGTCGTGTGAAGCATGCGGGCTACATCACGCTTCTATTGCTCGACTGCATGTCACGCTTGCTGGAGGACTGGCCTTGCACTTGCGTTGAACGGGTGCAGCGGCAGCGTTTATGGCCACTTATCTTGTCCCGCAAGACTTAGCTCCTCCTTATCTTCGTCGTCGTCATCGTCATCATCGCCGCCTTCGTCGTCTAGTTTCACCTCTGCAGCGGCGGAAGCAGCAGCAGGTGGTGGTGGTCGTGATGGTGCAGCAAGGGATGGTGCTGAGGCTGTGTACACGGGGAGCAGCGTGCACGTTGAGCACCCAATTGTGCAGCTTCCAGCGCGTTCACTGTGGTGCAAACAGTACTCACTGGATCCTACCCATGTTCTTCGTGGTGACTTTGCAGACATGATCGCACGAGTCCAGGCAGCGAGACGTTATTACCAGTATCCGTCCCTGTGTGCCCCGCAGATCGGTTGGAATGTGCAGATGTTTACCCTCTTCGACGGCACCGTGTTCATTAACCCTGTTAATTTGGACGCACTGGAGCTGGAGGAGGTGGCAAAGCGCAGTGGCGTCTCGCTCGTCGAGGCTGAGGCACAATGGATGGCCCAGCGTCGTCGTGAGAGAAAAACATGCTTTGCGTGGGAGCCGTGTGCGAGCTGCTGCTTTCTTCTCCACTACATTGAGCGGCCTCTGACGGTTCGGTTGCGGGCAATCGGAAGGGACGGCCGTCCTTTTGAAGTCACGCTAGATAAGATGCGTGCACGCATGGCGTTGCACGAGCTGGACCACCTTAATGGTGTCCTCTTCACCCGCCGCATCCCTGACACGAACCACGTGGTGCCACTGGATGGATTTAGCACAATGAGCGACTGGTCCGATGACTACCCGTCACTGGAGGCTCGCAGTACGTATCTCTACACTACTTTCACCCCGCCCCATACGTTCATCACAGACAATGTTGAGGATGCGCAGATGCTTGATCGCAAGTTTGAGGATGGCATCTATCCCGGGTGTGAGCACGACCGCCGCATGCGTATTGAAAACGCTGCACTCGAGGAACTGCAGCGGGCTCAGTGGCGGGTGGAGAAGACCCACGTCGAGGAGGAAGAGGAGGAAGATGAGGATGGCAATGAGATGGAGGAGGCGAGAAACGATACATCAGAAACTTAGTGAATCTCTCGACAGTGGAGGAGGAGAGAAGTGGACAAGGGAATTTAAAGAGAAAGGGAAAGCAGCGTGACGCACCGCATTGTAATGGGTGGTGGTGATGCTAACAAGAGAGAAGGGGGAAAACGGGATGAGCCAACTGACGCAGATGATTCTATGCACTCTGTACTTCTACTCCGTAACTCTTCGCCTTTCTCTGTGTGTTTCTTCTTTTTTTTTTTTTTTACTTTCTCCTTCTTTTCTCCACTCCCCACGACTTCACACGTGTGGAATTATATAAACGCGTTGCTGCGACAGGCAGAGGGAGGAGGTGGTGGTTGGCGGTGAAGGAAGGAGTCGTTGGAGAGTCAACAACAACAACAACAACCCCCACAAAAAAAAAAAGAAAAAAAAGGGATGCATCGCAAGCAGGCATGGGCGAAGCGTGTGAAGAAGGAACGCTTTAAGAAAAAGTACTTCACGCGCATGCAGGCGGCGCGTCTGCTGCAGATGGACTCTATTCAATTTCGCCGTCTTTGCATTCTCAAGGGCATTTACCCACGCGCTCTCACCCGAAGCAAACAGAAGCAAAGCGGAAACGAAAAGCAGTACTACCTTGCGCGAGAGATCAAATGGCTTGTCCGCGACCATATCACCGATCGCATGATGGCCCACCGCGCATGGGAAAAGAAAGTACGCCGGGCCGAGGCGATGGGCCTCACGGAGGACCTCACAACGCTGCATAGCAACAAGCTGAAACCGCGTTTCAGCCTCGTGGCGACCATTAAAGAACGCTACCCGTTTTTCGTGGATGCTGTGCGGGACATTGACGACGCCATGTCGACTATCGCACTCTACGCATTTCTCAGCCCAGAGGTGTTGAGCGATAGCACCATTGAGACACACCACGCGCTGACATCAGGACTGCATCGGCGTGCGCAGGAGGTGCTGGAGCGGTGGAACCGTTACGTGTCACGCGCCCACCTCTTGTCGAAGGGGTTCATCTCCATTAAGGGATATTACTTCGAGGCAATTGTACGTGGAGAGCGGGTGCGATGGTTGTGCCCGCACGAGTATGCGCATAAATTTCCATCGGGGATTCAGCAGTACATTCTCATCAGCTTCCTCGAATTTTATCTGGACCTCATGCATTTCATCTTGTACAAACTTGAGTATGACTTGGAGCGGGATTTGGCCGAAGAGCAGAATGCGGAGGATGAGGAACTCCACTTGAATGCGGAGAATTTCCGCACGGCTGACACAGTTCTGACGCAGGAACACGGCACCACCGCCGCCCCCACAACAACGGCGATAATGCAAAATACACGCACTAAATTGGAGTTGATGGATGAAGAGCTACGTAAGGTATGTCAAGTGTTTAATGGATTGACGTTTTACATCTCACGCGAGGTCCCGAGGAAGCATGCAACTCTTGTGATTGAGGCGTGTGGTGGCCGTGTTGCAACAGCCTATGCATCGGACAACATCACACATTTCGTAGTCGACCGCCCGACGTTGCCTCCAGGGTTTACGCGTGTTGACCGCATCGAGTACGTGCAGCCACAGTACCTGTTCGACTGCCTTAATGCCCGCATGGTACTTCCGCCAAATGGTTACCGCATCGGTGAGGAACTCCCGCCGCATGTGTCACCCTTCACTGTGGCCATCACGAACAACGCGGAGGACATTGCGGCGGTGGAGGAGGCACGGCGACAACACCCCAAGATAGTCTCCTATGTGCCGAAGCGTGTACATGAAATACGCGCAATGATCAACCCGCAGTACACACCCGTAGACCCAGATGGAAAGGCGGCGGAGCTGCTGCTGCAAGATGAGAGCGACGAGGAGCATGTGGCTGCCCCAGAGTTAGATGCAAACGATGATGTGCCGCTCTCCGGCGACGAGCTCTCGGAGGCTTGCCGTCGCCCCAAGTGGGAAGAGGAGGAGGTGACTGAGAACGTCCAGCGCAGCAAGTTGTCGGCGCTGAAGGTAAATCGTCAGCGAGAGCTGAACTTGATGAATGCACCAACCGATGAAGTGGTTGCACGCCGGCGAATGGCGCACTTAAGGTCTCGTGAGGAGCGCCAGAGACAGGAGTCGGACGAGCACCGCCTGAAGCGTAAGCTTGCTGAGATGAAACGGGAGGAGGCGGCCGTGCGCAAGATGCAGTTGCAAGTGGCACGGAAGAAGGCAGCGCGTTACTATAAAATGGTGAACGGCGTCGTGCAGGGAGCTAATCGGCGCGAGAAGATACTGGAGGCGAAGGCACAGCAGCTCGAGCATGGTCGCATCGCCGCAAAGCCGGATGGCAGCGGGGTTGCCAACTGCAAAAGAGAGGCAAGGCGCGCGAAGGCATTGAAAGATGGTGTGAAGTTCAAGGAAAAGAAGGCAGCGAATCCATACAGTAAACTACCGAAATGGGTACGTTGAGAAGCAGAAGGGATAAGGAGGCAATTAAATGACAACAACCAACTCTAACGGCAAGAGCGGTGATGGAAGAAGTGACGCGAGGTGGGGAGTGCACTCCGGAGTCTACTGCACACCCATATATACATATATATATATATATGGATCTCCCTCTCTTCTCTGTCTGTCTGTCTGTGTGTGTGTGTGTGTGTGCCTACTACTGCGGTAGCACTTCTTGGTGGGGTCTCGACCTGACGCGTTTAGACACAAAAGCACTTAAATGTGCGTGAGCGGAGATATGACGAGAGTGTGGGTGGTTGGGAGAGAGAGAGAGAGATCGGCGCAGATGATTTATTTGCATACGACCCCTCTAAGTTTAATGAGGTGGGAAGGCTCGGCGAGACGTGTGTGCGTGTAAGGTGTGAGTATTAGTTTCTTTTAAGAAGAAACTGAAAATAAATAATGCGGCTCATGATGTGAAATGAAACGCCAGCCAAGTACCGGTACACAACTCGGAAGTCTTGCGGCCTTCATTTTTATTCGCTCGTCTTGGGCCATTTAAGAGGACGCTCTGTGGAAGCAGCAAGAAAAAAAGAGAGAGAGAAAGACAAGAGGAAGTAGAGCTCTGCTGCGACATGTGTGTCTCTACTGTTGCAATGTGTTTTTCCTTTTCTTTCTTTTTTCTATCGTCCTGTTGCGGCTCCCAAGGAGGAGGAGGAGGAGGAGAAGAGTAAATAGCAGCGAGACGATTGGCAAACGAAAAGAGAGAGGGAGAGGGAGAGGGAGAGAGACGTTGAAATGCACTTGGCGTCTCGCAGCCGGAAGCCGTATGTGCCAATTGACACCTGCAGCCCCGCAGGGACTTGGATCGAGGAGAAGCGGTACAACAGGACACGCCACGACAACGTCGCGAGTTCCTCACGGAGGGTACTCTGCGGCAATTGGCAGGAGGAGAAGGCACTTGAAGATGACCTTCATGCACAGCACCCATTGCAGCCGGGGTCTCTGCAGGCCGATGAATTATCTGGGACGGCGGTTTTGCAGGCGAGCCTCGATGTAATTCGCAAGGGCAACAACGGCCGCTATGCTGGTGGTTTTCAGTCAACACCGTATGTGACGTTGGACGCGCGGAATCCGCATGCGCGTTTTCTGCAGACTACACACCGCCGTGACTTCTGCGAGGCGAACGGCGATGTGCGTAGCTTGCGCCGTCCCGAGTTGGGTGCGCGCAGCCGTGTATTGCTTGAACTCGCGCTCAAGGCGGCAGAGGAGGAAAGGGAGTTGTGTGAAACGGAGCGGAGGGAGCGCATGGCGGCCTCGACGATGGAGGACGGTGGGATTTACCTTTCGACGTACCACAAGTCGCATTGTCGCGAGGAGGAACTGCCGGTGATAAATGAACTGTGCAACGAATATTTGTCGGACGAGCCTATCACTCTCTACACCGGCAACCCGGTGACGGGATGCACCATGGTGGTGCACGGCAAGACGCCGGTGGAGCCAGTGAAGGAGCGGTCGCGTTTCGGCCGCCACACGTATTTCACCGAGCGGAAGTACAAACTCTGATTGTATGGAAGTGTTCAGAAGAACACGTCAGGACCCAGCAGCAACTTGAAGGGCAGCTGCAGTAGTAAATGTGAGATTATGTATAGAGAAAACCATGGACCAAATCAGATTCGGCAGTTGTGACTAGGCCGACTGGCTTCTCATTCCATTTCCCTCATCTTTATTATTATTATTATTATTATTTGTTGCTGCCCGTTTCATGTGCAATGCGACGGAAACAAAGAAAAACAAAAACAAAAACAGGAAGTCTTTCCCTTTTTGCTTCTTCACATTTCTCACTTTCACATCCGTCTGTATAATGCGATGGTGCGTCTGGAGAAAGCTCAGGGGCGACACACACACACACACACACACACACACACACACACACACACTCACACACACACACGCGCGCGCGTAGAGGGGGAAGGAGGAGGAGGAGGAGGACGAAGAAGAAGAAGAAGTGGTGTGGAGTCTCTGAGAAGCGAAAGGAAGAAGAGGGAAAAAAGACGCTGGGAGAGATCGCAGCGGGAATATAGTAACTGGGAATCAGTCTCTCATCATTGCACCGCTAACAGGGAGGAGGAGAAGGGTCATCAATGGGGGGCGATCTTTCCATCATTTTACGGCCATGTGTACCGGTTCCTGATGATTTACTCGTTGCACATTCGCAGCAGCCCGGCGGCACCGCAGAAAGGGAGCCTGGCGCCCCGAAGTGGTATACTGAATTGAGGCTTGTGGAGGACCGAGGCTTCAACTCGCAGACGGTGGCAATGCAGTCCGATGGCGTGACTCCGCCACCACCGTGTTCGCATGTGTTCGTGGGGGGGTGCACTCCGCATGCGTTGATGTCCCTCGATCTCTCTGACACGACGAAATATCGGTTCTTGCACGATGAACTGTGCTGCAGTCGATGTGCAGGGAGGATCGGTCTGGTTGTGGATTCCTCGGTGGGCATTGGGCGGCGCCTCTACGACGCTGAGCAGCGGCACATGTTCACACAGGGTTTCTCCCTATTTCTTTCCAAGCTCGCCATCGCCATAAGGAATGCCGCTACCGCCGTTGAAAGGCAAAACGGGTTAACAACTGCCAGCAATGAAATGGAGGCGATGGGTGGCCTTGTTATCTCGCGGCCTAGTTCACCGAAGAGGAGTGACACACGGCTGCGGAATGAGCTCTTCCTTGTGGACCTTCAGTACTGCATGCTGGACGACGTGAGCGGGCCCTGGATTGTGCGCGATATCATGGACCACATGGGCCGCGTGCAGCACCACCACACCGCGGTCTCGGTGCTGTGCTCACAGCGAGCGACACCATCATCATCATTACTTTTACGGAGTATGCAGATGAACTCACTGGAGTCATCGTCCAGCAGCCGCATGCTTGTGAACACCCCTAACGATGGCAACGCTTCGGAGACCACACTGCCTCTCCCTGACGCAACGCAACTCGCCTTTTGTAGATCACTCTCTCATGTTGTTTTGTCGCACAATAATATGTCCATTGTGGGACTCCGAAAGTGCCTCTTGGAGCTCGTTGACCTGGGGAGAGAGAGAGGAGGTCAATGCGCCAGACACGTGAAAATGATTGATGTGACGCAGAACGAAGAGTCCACAATTGCGCAGCGCCTCGTCGCCGAACTATCGTCAGCTACCGGTATACGAATAGTTATAGGGACGAGCGGCATGCGGTGGCGTCACCGTCCGACTTCCGAGTTGCCTGAGAGACAGAGCGGTGGCCGCTCCTTCACCACAGAAAATTATTCTTTGATGCACAGCTCCTTTGAAATCTCGCGTAACGACAGGCCGTTTCTTGCAGCATCTACAGGTATTGGAGGAACACTGCATAGTGGCGGAAAGTTGAGTGCGTCAGGGCAGCAGGATGAGGCACCCCTACAGAAAAGGGGTGTATCCCCAGGCGTAGAGAGTACAAGTAGAAATACTTCAATGGGATTACTCGAAGCGAGTGTGCCAAAGGGAAGTTCGCTCATGCGTTTTAGCTCTTGCGGGGGAGAAGGAGCGGTTCCTACCCTGT
Organism: Trypanosoma scelopori; assembly: GCA_030849745.1. NCBI lineage: Eukaryota > Euglenozoa > Kinetoplastea > Trypanosomatida > Trypanosomatidae > Trypanosoma > Trypanosoma scelopori. The sequence continues at coordinate 4,371 of JASANX010000856.1, read as the reverse complement.
CCAATTATAGTCCCATGCCACCGGACGAGCCCCGAGGAATGGTATCGATGAACCCAAAATCAGACCCACAGAATGCGCTATTGTGTAGTGTCAACGGCAGTGATGTTTGCTGTAGAAACCACCAACATCATTATGGGGCCGACAGCAGTGAAAAGGCTGAGAGACGGATGTATTCACCTTCGTTGGAGGGCAGGGGGAGTGTCGGGAGTCTCTCTGCAGGCAACCGATCTCTCGTATGCCCGGAGAAGGACACGCCTCAGAAGGCACAGTCTGGCTTTTCTGCTGATTCTTCCTTCACCGCTGTGGGGGATGAAGGCCGTCGGGTGAGGGAGAGGGGCACTCAGCCCCCTACTAGGACGAGATTGTTTAATCCCACCCGCCCCTTGCATACCTCTGCCAACTCGGAGGAGCAGCGGAACGAAGACAAGCGTCCACGTCGTCAAACCCGTGATGCCGTGGCTGCTCCGTCGTGCAATACCCTCAACACCCGACGAGGCCAAGAATATGAAGGCAAACCCAAGGCCCCAGCTTTCAGCAAAAATACGTCAACTGCTGAAAGCTCATTTAAACAAGCACCAACACTGGAGAAATCAGAGGCACTGCCAGAGTCACCGCGGCCATCTGCTCAGAACAAACTGCATCCGAAGCTTTTGAGGAACTCGCATTCCAAATAGGGAAGGCGAAGGACACTCTTCAGAGGTGATATCATTGTAAAATTATAGTACGAAAAAAAAAAAAACACATATGTAGTTTTTATTGCTCACACTGGAGGGAACCTCCTCTAACATGCTCTGCGGAGTGAGATCTGAAACGAAAGGAATAGAAAGAGCTCTGGAGGCAGGTTTTAATAAAACCAAAATATCTCATTGAAAACACTGATGCTCATAGGCGGGGACGGATTCACGACGTTTGGAACTGTGGTGTCTCTTGGGTTTGTTGCTCCCTGCTTCTCCCTTTTTGTCTGTTTGTTTGTTTGTGTTTGTTTAGGTCCGTATACGACTTCAGTTTTGACAGGCATAATGCACCCCTTTATCTATGTGGTGTATTAATTTTCCGCGTGCGACGTTTAGAAACAACAAGAAAGAAAAAAAAAAACATTTCGACGGTGCAATCCGATCTCTCTTTCCCACTCATACGCAATCAGGCGCACACAAATATATATTTGCACAGAGAGACTGGAATGTGGCGAAGAAGAAAGTATGAGAGGAGGTGGATGGGGAGGACATAAGCGGCTGAACAGAGAGGCTTCAGTTGCATCATGCTGGTGGATGGGGATGATCTCCCGTTGCCGAAACTACTGCTGCTGCTGTTGTTGTTGTTGTTGTTGTTGTTGTTCCCACACCCATCCACCCTTCTCTCCCTCTTGGGGCATATGTCTCTCTGTCTGTCTGTCTGTCTGTCTGTCTGCATGTTATACGTGCAGGCGTGCGGTATATTCAGTTGTCCTTTTTTTTTTTTGGTTTGTTTGTGGTGGGAGAATAGGGCCGGTTTGTGATAACAGCAACGCATAGGAGTGTACATCATCTTACTACTAGGGAGGAAAGAAGAAGTAAAAAATACGAAACAAAAATAAGACGAGGGGAAGGGGGGTGGGGTGGGGGGAGACATCCTCGTGACACGCAATTGGGGCGTTGCTTCTGCTTCACTTGTAGATTCACCGGCGAAGCGTAGGAAGTCCGAGGCATGATGCAACGCAGCTGCAGTGGGTCGTTGTATGAGCTGCTGGAGGTTGAAAAGAGTGCGACACCACAAGAGTTAAAGAAATCGTATTACCGATTGGCTCTCCGTTTTCACCCGGACAAGACAAACGGAGCTACGGAAGAGCAATTTAAGTTGATTCAGGAGGCATACTTCGTTCTTAGCGATCAAAAAAGGCGAAGCATTTACAACCAGTTTGGCAAGAGTGGTTTAGACGCACTCAGCAAACTAGATGACGTCAACCTGCCCGTCACCTCTACCCTTGTTCGTGCGTTCTTCTTTCTGTCTGCATTCTGGGCGTCACTGCTTCTGCTTGCACTGGAGCTAGTCATTGTGCGGCTGGACTACAAGAAGCAGTGGCGATGGCCGTTTGTGTTCATCCCATTGTGGGTAGCCCTATTACCAGTTCTGTTGATCGGCGTTATTCTGTTGCGTCATGGCCTCGTGCAGCGGGATATTTCCATTGTGTTTATTGGGTCTGAGTGTGTCATGCTTATTGTGGCAGCGGCAACTTTTGTATCTGGCCTTTCCGGCGCCATTGCGTGGACTACGGCATTGGCACCGAGTGTAGCGCTCTGCGCGCTTGATACTTGCAGCCTCATGCGCCAAGTAATATACTCAATCTGGCATCACCCCTCTAGGAACGTCGACGCTGGAACTTCAAGGTGTCTGTCGCAGCCGTTCTGTGGGATTGCTACGAGGATGCTCTTCAGGACTTTGTGCCTTTTCGCCTTCTTCATCCTCGCCATGTTGCGTGCAGCACAGGGGGATGAAGAAGAGGAAAACAAATTAATTTCGTTCTGGGAGGTGTTTGCACCACTTATCGTCTACTTTGGCTCCATGGCACTTGTTTCCGCTGCCTTCGATTTCTTCGCCACTTCGTCAGGCCGGCAGAGGGGCTTTCTCCTTCGACTCTGTAGCTCAACATTTTCCGCCATGTGGTACGGCAGTCTCCTCTTCATGGCATGTATGATTGCAGCTAAATGTGATGCGGAGCAGAATCACAAGACGACGGGCCTGCATCCGTCAGCTGCGGTGGCACTTATCCCGTTGCAGGTAATACTTGCTTTGGCTGTTGTGGTTCCGTGCTGCCTGTCATGTCTCTCGTTGGAGGCGTTAAATGCGTGGGACACGGGTGTGGCAGGAGAATCTGGGGAGACTATTCCCCTCTTCAAAGATGATAATAAAGGCGGTAACGGCAGCACGCCAAACCAGAGCGGAGTTGGGGCAGCAAGGGATGCGGGCACGTGCAAATTGAACCGACTGTCCCATGCGGAGGACCCCACTCCTCCCTGCCGCGTGCCGATGGCGGCCGACGATTCAACCGCAAAGACACCGTATCGGAAGGTTTAAGCTGAGCGTTGGCCTACCGGGGTTTTCCTTGTTTTTTTTTTATATTTTTAATAATATTATTATTATTATTATTATGAAAACTGCAAGGCTGTGTCACACATGTATATTCTACTTTATATGTGCGTGTCTGTGCAGATGGTTTGATTCTGAAGGGACAAACTTCTTGCTGTCATTCAAGTATTGCTAAACTCCAGTGCAATACAAAGTTGCATGTGGTAGAGGAGGTGTGATGATGGTGGTGGTGGTGGTGGTGGGAAATTTGTTGTGATGGGAACGCTCTGCCATCATCACTGTTTTTGTTACATGCTTCTCTTCTACTCGAGGAGGTGGAGTCGAAGCCATGAGGAGTGTGCGGGTGATGTCAGCACTGTGGTCCTTCCGTATGCCTACCCCCCCTCCCCTCCAAAAAAATAAAATAAAATAAATTCCCTTCTCTTCTCTTTATTTCTGTATTTTGTCTTTCTTCTTCTTCTTACCTCCATCCTTCTCTCAAAACCACCGTAGTGCTTCGCCAGCAACACTACACGCACACACCAGCGCACAATGTCTGCACCACAAGTTCAGAACCCGTCAGTGGAGGACGAGGAGGTCCCCACACTGGAGGCCGCCGAGGTACCACAAACTTCCAAGCAGACCAAACGCTATGCGAAGGCCATGGCGAAGATGGGACTGAAGCCCGAGCCAAATGTTGTCAAGGTACACATCCGCAAGCACGGGTCTCTCTCATTTGTGGTGAACCAGCCTGAGCTGTACCGATTCCCGGGGACAAACACCTTTCTGGTCTTTGGCGAAGCGCAGCTTGGTGATGCCACGATGGAGGCCCAGGAGGCGGCTGCCCGCGCTGTATCAGGCGCTGTTCCAGAGATGGAACTGGGTGTTGAGGACTCGGAGACGGGGAAAAAGCACATGACCAATACCGCCTCCACCTCCGCCACATCCACTGGCATTGAAGTGGTGGATGAAGAGGATATTGGTGACCTCGACGAGAAGGAGATCAACGTGGTGATGAGCCAAGGCAACACCGACCGCGCTGGGGCCATCCGCGCCTTGAAGAACAATAAGGGCGACATCGTCAACGCTATCCTGGAACTCGCAGCGTGAGGTCTGATGCAATCAAAAACGCCTCACGATTAGAAGAATTGAATGATGAATCTGCTGGGCGATGTCACTTGGCAATTTTTTTGTTTTCTCTTTTCTTTTTTTTTTCCTTTTAAATTTATTTGGAGGCCGCACCACTTCCGGTAGTCATCATGGCGCCACCCTCCTCCACCTCCCTCCCCTTTTTTTTTTTTTTCCTTCTGCGTTGGTGCTCCAATGCGT
>JASANX010000855.1:0-33099 GCA_030849745.1 Trypanosoma scelopori | reverse complement strand
CGCCACCGTCGCGCTCGCGGGCACCATTGTGTGGCACACGCGCCCGCCCTTGGACGACGCCGACACGGCCTCGCACACAATGGGCACCGTTCCCGGGTGGCGCGCCAGCAGCCGGGCGCTCTCCGCGCGGCGCTCCTCGAACGTGTGCTGCGCTTGGCTTATATTTATGTTTCTTTATGTTGTCCTTTGTTGGTAATCATACTAATGGAAAAGGTGAAAGTGTTTTTTTTTGTGTATTGTTGTTTTGCAAGCGACCCCGTGTATTGCGTGTGTGGGGTGTAAATTTAGTCTCTGTTTGGTTTTAACTGCTGGAGAGACAAGCGGGATGTTGTTTCTGCTCACAACCTTTTTTTTTTTTAGTAGAGGTAGTTTCGGTAGAGTATTTTTTATGTTAGTATCTTTTGTAGTTGCCTCCCGTTGTCTGTGGTTAAGTGAAGGAGTAGAGTGTATTCTCCAGCGGCCAAGTCTGTTTTTATGCGGCGTTGTATTTCTGCTCGTGTGATTGGTTCGATGTGCGTGCCGTGAGGAAGGGCTCTCTTTCCGTTGAGCCACTCGTACAGAAGAAAAACCCGTTTGCGCATCTCAAGTGCATTCTTGTGTGAACTTTCAAGTTTTTCTTTTGCTGTCAACATTTGCGTCCTGCGAATGTGTTGTTGGCGTTGGCATTCCTCATGTCGCTGCTGCCAGCATCGCATTATCTGCTGCTGCTGGGATTTCCGCTGCTCCTCAACGAAGTGTATGAGGGATGTTACGGCAATGCTAGATGCAAGTGGGAGGTAGTGAGAAAGGTAACGCGAGAGGTAATGCTGCCGTAGCCATTGCGCCATGGCATCCCGCAACGTTGTAGAGCCGACGGTTTTCACGACGCTGTTTGAATGAAACACCTTGTCTATTAAGCCTACAGCTACGGACATATCAGTGTGAATGAGCTCAACTATGGAGGATACGCCTCGAAGAGCAGCGAAAGATGGTTTCGGTGGCAAGAGATCATCTTGCTGGTGCTGCTGGTGGTGCTCTGCAAGAACTTGTCTCCCGAGAATCGCCTTAATTCTAAATTGCAACTCATTCGTTCGCGATGCAGCCTCCCTATGTTTTCTGGTTGCGAGAGCTGCTCGATCATGCTCTAGACGAAACTGGGTTTTCCTTTCGGACAGTGAAAGTCGTTCCAACTCAAGCTGTTCTAATCTAAGCAGATGACCAATCTGCACGTGCTGCCGCCGCCGCGGTAACTCAGAGGATGCATGTGGAAATAAGGGAAATACGTGCTCTCTCCTTCCATCACAAACTGTTGAAGAGGATGGAAGAAATCCGGTGGTGGTGTCTGTGAATGAAGTTGCATGTGTGCTGTCACACATTGCCCCAAATTCATACACTTGTTCTCCGCTCACTATGTGTGTTGTGCCAATGCCCTTCTCTTGGCGCGATGTGTGGGATGCTGCGTGAAGACACGTTGTGTTGTTGTTTTTTTGGTTGTTTCTTTGTTTGGTTTTCCTTCACAAGCGCTCGAAACTATGAAGGAAGCGAATGAAAGAGAGTGAGAGAGAAACAGATGTGGATTTGGCGTGAATTCATCACAGTGTGATCAAAAGCGGGGGAGGGAAGAGGAACGGTGACGCTCGCCAGGTCAGCAGCACCAGATGCGACAAATAGCAACAAGAAAAGGAAAGTAATTAGATCCTCAGGTGGTCGTGCTGCAACACACATGATATAAACTCCTACCGACTGCATTTTATCCCCTTCCACGAATCGACCCCACCACCACCGCCGCCACCACCATCCACTTCGTCAGCACTTCGGCCCCCTCCCCCTCCCAGTGTAGAATGAATGAATGAATGAAGAAAAATTAAAGAAGAAAAGAAGCAGTCGAGGAAAACGAGGGGATGGAGCTGCAGCTGCTCTAAAACTTTCAGAGGATATTTTTTTTGTTGTTAATTTCTCTCGGGGTCATCACTTAGTGCATCTTGAAGTGTATCGACGGTGTACCCGTCGGCGTCCGCACTGTCCGCAGCTTTTCGCACCTGCACACCCTTCACATCCAGCCACATGTCCATTGGCGTCACAAACAGACTCTTCTTCTTTGCATCGCGGTACTTCTCATACAACTCCTTGCTTCGTTTCTCGATGCGATCAAAGTCGATAAGTGAGTAGTGAGCCTTGCTTTGCCCACTGGGTTTGCGCACCTTGAGCTCGACAGAGGGCCAGTACTCTTCTCCCAACTGCGCCTTCCGTGCGTCCATCAAGATTTCCGACAACTTCACGGCACCAAATGTCATGTTGTCTGACTGATCCTCGTATTTATCAGAATCAAGCTTCAGCACATTCATACCCACACGTTCCTGCGCCAGAATTCGCAAGCGACGTTCCGTCTGCATGTCTACAAATGGCACACCACGTGCATCCAAGCGCCTTAAATCATTGATGCGGCAACGTAGAGAGACATTTCGATTGTGCACGTCGCACATGCGCTGGTACCAACCTTGCCAGTCATAACGTTTGTGCTGAAGGTTATCATACTGTTCAACAAAGCCAACTTCTGAAGGTATGTTAAACTGGTGCGGCTCCAAGCCAACAGGTCCAATACGACGTCGAGAGCGCTGCGCGATGGCAGCCGCACCTGCTTGGGGAACATACGCAAGACGAATAAAAATGTGGAGCATGTTTCGTAATGCTTCTAGAGCATTGTCGACCCTTAAACAAATAACACCAGCTTTCACCCAATTTGGGTGGCGTTTAGCGACGGCTTCAATAACACAAGATATAACGCCTTCACCTACGCTTAGCCTTTTCACGAGGTTTCTCTCACGCATATGAGACGCTGCCTGATCGAGCTCCGTCATGTCTGTCCCCAGTTGACGGAGAATGTCACACGCCTTGTCCACCCGCTGATAAGAAGAGAGTTCCTGCACAATACGATCCATTCTAAGCCGGTTAGAGGCCTGTCGTTCCTCATGCTTATTAATAATAAGCTGCAATTGATCAGCATATTCTTCTGTGAAGATGTGCCGCTTTGAAACTCCTTTTGCACCAATCGCATTTTTCACAAGTTTTTGAATAGCCGTAAGCACCGCTCGATCTCCAAGAAGTGTTGTCGCCAAATACCGCCAGTTATTAGTCCAATCGACACTCTGCATCACAGTCTCCCAATCCACAGTGTTGGAGCTAGAGATACCAAAGATATGAGCAACGGTGTTGCGCACCGTGACATCGGTTCCTCCCATCAAAGAAGAAAGAAGTGTCTTGACTTCACTTTTGCTCTCAAACTGTGAAACAGCCTCTGTAACATCCTCATCAAAAGGTTTTTTGCTACTGCTCATTGCCTCGCATAGGGCAACTTCACGACTGAGTTGGTTGAGATTATTCTCGCCCAACACCTTCGAGAAGGAGTCGGAAGACGTATTCTGGAGCAGCAACTCAACCGCCTTTGCAACAAAACGGCGTTTCACCACAGGGCTGAGAAGGTCCAGTGAGGGTTTGTGCTGCTTTTGCACAGAAGGATCAATGCTTTCGCTGAGGGTATACGATGAATCCCTGCATGCCTCTTTTGCAAGATTCTTGCTCTCGTTGATGCACACAAGTGTCAAATAAAGCGCGACAAGTGGTGTGACATCTGGAAGGTGCACCACATCATCTTTCATGATTCCATCCCACGCAAATCGAATGGTCTCTGATGTGTCACCACCGAGAAGCACCCTCTTATTCACCTCTACAACTCGGAAGAACACCTGCCACACGGCGTCACCAAACCCCAGATACGACCCGTTACTGGTAACATCAATCAGGTGCTCCTGAATGTACCTGTTGCGTCCTAACAATGTTTGACGCCGAAGAGCCTCTAGAGCGAGTGCGCCATCTTGGCCGCTCAACGACATGGTGCGCATTTCCCGCAAAGAGTCCTCACAGAGGTGAGACAAATTCGATTCAAATGTGTCGCGATCAAAAACATGCTGCCGGATCAGTGTCTCACTCTGCATCACCGCCTGTTTCCAGAGTTTCGCGAGTTTGCACCGATCGGTGTCGTCTGATGCGAGTTTTGGTATTGCGACTTCTTCAAACTTGGAGAGCAACAATTCCGCCGCGGTGGAAAGCGGTGGAGTGTCAGGAACCTGCAGCTGCTTCAGATATTCCAAGAGCCGCGGGAACGGCTCGCCAATCCAGTAATTCATGCTCCCCCATTGCCGATGGAGTTGTTCGCATTCATCAATTGTTGGTGCGAGCATAGCGTCAACACGCAACACGGAGCTCTCCGGAGGTCTGCTTTCTTGATTCGACAGCGTACGAACATAAGGGTCACTCTCACACGTTCCCGTTCCCTCGTGCACTTTAGTTCGAAACAAATCCGCAGCAGGGGGTGGCACAGTCACCGAGTTTTGAGACGTGCTGCTCGGCTGTTGCGCCAGAGACTCGTGACGAACAAAGCCTGCACCATGCGTTTCTAAAATAAGACGGTCGTGCGCCTGCAGTTGCAAACGTGCCCGTGAAGAGGCATAACAGCGCAGGGCGCCGCGGTCTGCCACGCAAACTAGTCTCGCAGGACGGCATGATCGCACCATTTACGCTATGAAAGGCAACACAAAATATCTGCACCACACGCACAGAAACCAGCCGCCAAGAAACAAAACGAGAAGGCGCTCATACAGCAGTACCCACCACCAGCGGCAACAGCACCACCGTCAACAGAGATCCAACAAGTGGGAACGAAGAAAGCGCGAAAAACGAGCAACAACAACAACGAAAAAAAAAAAAAAAGCACAAGAAGTGCCACAGGGAAGAAACACATGTTATCATTACGTTCTCTCAGGTACAGTTAGTGTAGCATTATTTCTCACGTCAAAAAAAGATCTGGCTCGCAAAACAAAACCATTGGAACCGTGTCAACTCCCGAGGATCGTACCATCCCAAGAGCTGCTGCTCCACCTCCAGTCGCAGCGCGTCGTGATACGTCCCGCCCTGCAGCAGCGCCAGGCCAAAGAGAAAACTAGACTGCAGCGTCCACTGCAGCAGGAACAAAGTGAACACCTTCAGCAGCGCTGCCTTTGCAAATTCGCCGGCTGGTGAAAGGAGCACACCGCCAGCGCCACCGCCTTCTATGGCAAACGACGGCTTGACGCTGACGCTCCCGTGGCGGTAGTAGACATGGCGCACCGCCACATATATCAGCCAGACTGGAAAAAAGACCCACACAAATGTCGCAAGGCCCATCAAGCAAAAGATGACTACCGCAGGCAGTAGGACAGCACCAAAGACAATGAACGCGGTCCCTTGAATCAGGACAGTCTCGAGGTCCTCCAGTTCCAACCTGCCGATGCGCACGAGAATCTCTACAATGAACACGGAGTCTGTTGGCTCTTCTGGCTCCGCAACTGCCATCTTCTCCGTGCTGTCACGCTCCGGTGGCAGCAGCAATCTTGCCCCATACTCCACAACCGGGGTGAGCAGGCCGCTCATGAGGTTGGCTGCACAACACACCACTAGTCGATTCCAGCCGCCCTTGTAGTCAAAGTGGTACTGCAACACCACCAGCATCGCCAAGCTCTTTACCGTTGCGATGATCATGTACTTCGGGTTGTACACAAACACCATCTGCTGCGCCTCCATCCTCATGCAGTGCAGTGAATCGCTCAGCGCCTCTGTCGCCACGGAGGCAGGTACTACTGGTTGGACTGCCATCATAGCCTCGGGATTTTCTATTTTCTTAAAAAACAGTGCATTTTGAAAATGATCATCGCTCACATACGTTGGTGAAAGCAAATGGTCACTCTCACCGTAACTCTTTGGTTGCTTATCCCCTTTGCTGTCAGCATCTTCCCTGATAATCACCGAACGTCGAAATAGACGAATAACTCGACTCCATTTTTCGATCGTCCTAGAAAGTTTGCCGTGGCCAGAGGTGAGGCAGTTGAACGCGGCATTACAGAGACAGCACGACACGCTTGCCAAAAGTACGATATAAAGTGGCGGTATCAAAACGAGCTGCGACACATCCACTGACGGTTCACCACTGGCTTGGCCAACGTTCATTACTGTCCTTATGTCACACCCCCCCCGAAAAAAAAAAAAGAACACTTTGCAGCAAAGACGTCACGCTCTGTCCACCTCAACGTCCCCTACCAGACAAACAGACATTGCCGGCGAAATTATGAACACAGAAATGCAGTTGGAAAGACGGGGTGAGTGTACATAAATACACATCCACACAAATATATTTATTTATGTACCGTAGCGCACTGTGTAGAGTATAGCAACAACAATATGGTCCATGCCACCAACCGTACCGCCGCCACAACGACAGACGGAGGAAACAGATCACAAATTTCCACCAGAAAGAAAGTAGAAATACTTCACATCAAGCACAGGCATACACAAGAAAAAAAAAAAAAAAACCCACGCCCAAACAAACAAACAAACAAACAAAAAAAAAAAAAAAACATCGGACACCGCCAATCTATATATACAACAAAACATCAAAAAAAGATCTGGCTCGCAAAACAAAACCATTGGAACCGTGTCAACTCCCGAGGATCGTACCATCCCAAGAGCTGCTGCTCCACCTCCAGTCGCAGCGCGTCGTGATACGTCCCGCCCTGCAGCAGCGCCAGGCCAAAGAGAAAACTAGACTGCAGCGTCCACTGCAGCAGGAACAAAGTGAACACCTTCAGCAGCGCTGCCTTTGCAAATTCGCCGGCTGGTGAAAGGAGCACACCGCCAGCGCCACCGCCTTCTATGGCAAACGACGGCTTGACGCTGACGCTCCCGTGGCGGTAGTAGACATGGCGCACCGCCACATATATCAGCCAGACTGGAAAAAAGACCCACACAAATGTCGCAAGGCCCATCAAGCAAAAGATGACTACCGCAGGCAGTAGGACAGCACCAAAGACAATGAACGCGGTCCCTTGAATCAGGACAGTCTCGAGGTCCTCCAGTTCCAACCTGCCGATGCGCACGAGAATCTCTACAATGAACACGGAGTCTGTTGGCTCTTCTGGCTCCGCAACTGCCATCTTCTCCGTGCTGTCACGCTCCGGTGGCAGCAGCAATCTTGCCCCATACTCCACAACCGGGGTGAGCAGGCCGCTCATGAGGTTGGCTGCACAACACACCACTAGTCGATTCCAGCCGCCCTTGTAGTCAAAGTGGTACTGCAACACCACCAGCATCGCCAAGCTCTTTACCGTTGCGATGATCATGTACTTCGGGTTGTACACAAACACCATCTGCTGCGCCTCCATCCTCATGCAGTGCAGTGAATCGCTCAGCGCCTCTGTCGCCACGGAGGCAGGTACTACGGATTTTGCCTTCACTGAGCATGGGCTCTGCAGGGGAGATTCATTCACCTCAAAAGAAGTCGTTGCATAATCCCATAGGTAATTTCCCCAGTTTCCCAGTGCAGGGTCTATCTCTATAGGCAATGTGTATCTGCGAGCCTTTTGATGTGAGCCATCGGTCGATTGTTGCAATGGTCTCCAATAGCAGAGGACTTTTTCCATGATTCCTGGACGACACAGATAGTTAAGCAACGCGTTCAAAAAACATCCTGCACAACTAGACGCCAGAAGGACTGACCATGAAGGGATGAGAATGTTGTCAACGACCGAGTCGAGGAATTGTGCTGGTGTGTCTTGCACCATGAAGATTTCCCTCCCACTCCCCTTCCCGTCACCACAACTATTTTGTCACGGTGACGCTTGTCAATTCGTCAACGTTAGTCTTTGATCTGAGCAAACGAAACACACACTCACCAACCGCCTCTTCTTTTCCCCTCAACTAGAGATGATGAGGGAGGGGGGAGGGGCAACCACAAAGAAAAAACAAAATAAGGAACAAAAACGACAAAGAAAGAATGATAATCGTCTCATCGTAGTCTCTGGGATACACAACATCACTGTCCAAATCACATGGAGTTTTCGTATTCTTTTTTTGAATGCACCATAAGCGTTCATGGTTTTATTGACATCTTGTAAGGGTGGGGTCGCATTTACAACTTCCGAGGCACAACCTCACTGATGATCCAACGCAACGTTGGCGTCAGTGAAGCATCGAGTTACGGCATCTCAGCAACATTGAAGCATGAAGAGGGAGGGATGAGATCCCACAATAAATTCTTTTGATTGTTTTAAATATATTTATATTTATAAGTGTTTGTGTTTATATATATATATATATATATATATATATATATATATATGCGATGTTTAGACGCTGTGCAAACTGAAACTGCACGCGACCAGCAGTCATTTCAATAAATGGCGCCCATGTTGATGTATTGGTTGCAAGCGCCCTAGTGCACGTGAACGCTGAGGGGCAGTGTGCTGTGCAGAGCGAAACGGAAATCTCCCGCCTCTTCGCAAAAAACGCGAGTGGTGCACCTCACCGCCTCCCACCACACCGCATTCCGTTTGCCCGGCATACACATCGCTACTCACCCACATCCAGTGCCACTTTCTTCTGGTAATGCTGCAAGCACGCATCGACTGCGCGAAGTGGTGGTGACCGCAAACACCTCGACACACACACACACACACACATGGAACGCGAAGAGTCTGGTCGTCCTCCTCCTCCTCCCATGTGTGCAAAACAAAAAAGAAAGAAAAAAAAAAAAAACAGAAAAACCGGTTGGTCTCTTGTAGAGCTGACGACACAGGTTCTCTGCACGTCCAGCGTTTGCTCCAGCGCAACCCGGCCGAGATTCACATTGCCTTTTTCCTCTTCACCGTTGGTGCCAGACGATCGGACTTCCAGTGCGTGGTTGGCATGCAGGTTGACATTTCCAGTCGAGAGGCATTCCAGTGATTACGAACCACTCGTCCCCTATACCCCAGATGAAGTGAGGCAATCACCAACCGACGGACACGTGAGGCATCGCCGTTGGCTACGGGGAGGCATGGCGAGGGGGGTGGGTGGGGAAGACGTCAAGGAATCAACACGAAGAGGAAACAGGAGGGCCGAAAACAAAGTAAAAACACACATATATACATATATGCATATGTATACATACGTATATATATATATATATATATATATATATATATATATATATATATATTCCTCGCTTTGTTGATGTTGTTGTTGAAAGTGTATTTTTTGGGTGATAACATTGACGAAGCACGCGCAGCGTGAAATAAACACAACTCGCAGAGTGGAGGGTAAAAACAACAACAAAACCCCCACCACTAAAAAGTATAAACATATATATATATATATATATATACATATTTATATTTATATTTATATTGCACGGCAACCACAGCTGGAGAAGAGACGCACGCAACAACAGACGAAATGAAGAAGTCGGCATCAAATGGCTGCCATCATTCGCAAGAGTTGACACGTTGAGATGAGTCCATTCCTGAGAGTTGTGGGAAAATTCCACATGATGATGGTACAATAATGACCAAACGGAGAGAATCAGAGTCTCATGAAATCACAACAAAGTGCTTCTGCAAAGGCAAACGAGGGGAGGAAACAACATGCAAACATATACATGTATACATGTATATATATATATATATATATATATATATATATATATATACATACAATGCGCGCGCGCGCGCGAGAGAGAGAGAGAGATTGACTGCAACTGTCCCACAGACACGTGCGTATAAACATGAGTATTGTACGACTTTTCCCTTTCTTTTTTTTTTCTCGTCGTCTTCTTCTTCTTCTTTGTTGTTGATCGATCCGCATGTTCCTCCAGTGGCCAGAGGGCCCGTACATCCCCACGTGACGATCTCACACGTGAAACAAGACATACCTCGACAACAAAAGACACATGAGAAGTGCGGCCAACTTCTCTCACAGCACCCGAAGAGCGGGATCACACAACAGCCATATATATATATATATATATATATATATATATAACAAACAGAAAAGAAAAGTTTGGAAGTCAAGACACGAGGCAAATCCCACCACCAGCACCACCACAGCAACAACAAGAACCCTGCCGCCACTGCCGCCAAAACAAACAAACAAACAAATATATATATATATATATATCAAGAAACGTATGCATTCAAACGAAATTAAGAGACAGACACGGCACCTTTTTTCCAATTCTCCAATTTACTTCCAGTGAAGCTGTTCAGCAACGGGGGAAGCTGCCTAAACTTGCCTTCATCGGTGCAAGCACCGTCATCCGCTTGTAGCATTTCCTGCAGCTGCCGAAAGACACGCGCCGCACGGGCATTCCATCTACGATAGTTCGCCGTCACAATCTTCTCGCATCGAAGCTTCTCAAGAGTCTCTGCACGTTTTTTATGTTCCTCCACATCGCGTGAAATGGCATCGGAAAAAGAGGGGTCGCGAGTCGCATTCTCCTCCACCGCCCTTTTCCCGCGGTGTTTCTTCTCTTGTGCTTTCTCAATGATCTCCGCGCCACGACGAAGTCGGTCTTCCAACTGTGCCAGATAACAACGCTGCTGCTTCACCTGCCTCTCCTTGCGGGCTGCAGCACGTAGTTCCTGCTCATACTGACGAATCGCTTGCTTCTCCTCATACCGCATCTTATGCTGCTCCTCCTTTTGCTTCAAATTCTGCAGAAGTTTCTCGTGGGCCTCCAGAGCTGAGCGTAGAATCAACTCCCTATTTCGCTCGTAGGAAGAGGTTGCGTTGCCGTTTTGCTGCGAGGGCTTCACATGATTGCAGTCAATTTGACGAGAATGATCATTACACGGCGGCTGGCATCGTTCAAGCTCCGTCTTATGCTGCACGAATGCGAGGGGTTTTCTCCGCCTTTCAGACTCCTCCCGCTGCTTCCTGCGCTTCAGCACCCCACAGCCGTGCTTCATGTGTTTCTGAGACTTCTCCTTATGCTCCAGCACTGCGCGAGCACGACTCTCTTCGAGTCTCCTAAGCATTTCTTCTCTTCGTCGCCCCTCTGCCTCTGCCTTCTCAATGCGTTCCGCCTGCATAGCCTTGGAAAACTCTTTGACTGTCTCTATTTTTGCATCCAACTCTCTGTTCCTGCAGCTGTATAAATAAAGTTTTTCCTCCTGCATCTCAGATGTGGCCTTCTGCCGCCTCTCAATATCCTTTTTCATTTCATGCATCCTCTCTTCCTCCCTGCGCGTTTGATGCATCTGGTGATCCAGCAGATCCTTTGCCCTCATCATCTCCGCATGTATCTGCATTTCGCGCATCTTACCCTCAACTTCATCTAGTGCGCATTGCAGCGTGTTGATTTTTGCCTCAACTGTTTGGTGATCGGCGCCCTGCGGCAGCTCTCCGCAAGCCTCCCGCATGATGCTTTTCAGCTGCACGGCTATCGAGTGGTAATCCCGCCAGTCCCGCATTGCAGTGAGCTACAAGTCGAAGAGCAAAAACAAAATCACCCTCACTCGTCTTAATAACTACGTCTTGCCCCCCCACCCCCACCCCTTCCACCACCCCACTTTTTTTTTTTCCTTTTTTTTTAAAAAAAAAAAAAGCACCGTTGAGAATAGGGAGTGACTCTAAACGAAAAAGCAACGGAAGATGAAAAAGAAAAACGAACAAAAAAAAACATAATCAATAATAAGTGCCGTACAGGAATAATAAATAAATAATGAATCAATAATAATAAGCAGTCGCATTGCCAGGAAAATCAACAAACAACACATTTTGTTTTGGCCATAGTGCGATACAACAACAGGCGACAAGACACACGCACAAACCAATCAACAAAGAGAGAAAAAAACGAAAAAAAAAAAAAAAAGGGGGGGGGGGTGAAGAAAAAACTCCATTTCCACCTCCCCTCAATTTTTTTTTTGTTTCCTCTTCCTCTTCTTCTTCCTCTTCATTGTTATTGGTGAATGTCTTTCCCAGCGCTGCTGCTGCTGCTGCTGCTGCTGCTGCTACAGGTGGTAATGCATCCTTTCGGCATGTGATATTACAATTCATTCATTCATTCATTCACACACACACACACACACACACTCTCTCTCTATATATATATATATGTGTTTATATATGAATGTATAAGTACATGCTCCATCCCTGAAGAGGTCGCGCTGCGAGTAATCAGCGGATGGGCAGATGGTCTCTATGCGGTGCGAAGTTTCTCAAAACAAACAAATAAACAAACAAACAACACAAGAAACATCAATAATAATAGCAACGGACAAATAAAGGTGGAACATTTCCAAGAAACAGAATGGAATTCCATCACACATCAAGTGGCAGTGGTGACTACGAACGTCGTTGTCTATACTCATAAAGTTGCCTCAAGATAAGTTCTCGGCCAAACTCCGTGAGGGCTCCATCGCGGCCAAAAGCGGCGTGCTCCGAGACGACATCACGATACACTCGTGTTTCTCTCGGTGAAGGTGCAAGACGTGGTGCTCTGCGTGGGGAGACTTGGGTGGTGCACACCAGGTTGCCTTCAGTGAGGTCAGCAGCGACCATGATGTTTCTATCCGTTGAAGGACTCACAGCGGCGGTGTCCTTCCGTTTGGGGGAGACATCCCCGTGAGTGGAAAGGCGGCGAAATGGTTGGTCGCGCTTTTTGTTGAGTTTGGCCGACGCTGTTCTGCGTGGTGACAACCCCACCAGAGACACAAGGGCTGCCTTTGTCTGAAGTTGCTCTTGTTGTGGTTGTGGTTGTGGCTGTGCCTCTTGCTTCCTCCCAATGGGGGAAAGAGCACCTGCACTCTTTGATCGACGCCACTGTCGATGCCATCCTCCGTCAGCAGCATCTCTACCTCCAAAGAGACCTCTGATGGAGGCAAGAGGCAACGTGGGGCCACTAATTTGTTCCTCCGTAACAATTGCCTTTTGAATATGTGCTCGACGCAGTGCTTCCGCCCTTGTTGTTTTAACCTCCACATTGTAATTCAGATGACACTCGTGCGGTATTTTTCGTGGTGGTGGCGGACGAAATGTACACTGCTTCAGTTCTTCTTCTTCTATGATGCGACGTCTCAGCTCCATCTGCTCGGTTCCCTGACGCTCTCGCTCGGCCCGTTGCGCCCGCATTTCCGCAAGAGCCTCGGGTGATAGAATCTCACGTTGAAATATCTTGCGCTTCTCTTTTTCGCTTAGAGTGTTTACTTCCAGTTCCGCCGGAGCCGCTACGTTAAGTTGAGGTGGCGGCAGGAGACCCAATAAATTTGTGCTCGGGTCAGGCGATCTCTCCACAGCCTTCTCACACATGGCCACGAAAGCAGCCTTACTTAGCGTGGTTGCACCACTTTCTATAATGATGTTAGAGAGCACCTCTGCCTCATCTGGGGAGAAGAGAAGAATGGCAGCTTTCATAAGGTCCTCAGCGCGGTGCTCCACCGTTGAACACTGACGCCCACGACACTTCTGCTGATCCTTCATGATGACCTGCGACAACACGTCAAATTTTGACGAAAACAGCGTTCTTCGACGTTCGCGGTGCAGCAGCCCATGCAGCTCGCGATTATATTGGGAATGCAGATCCTTCATGTCAGCCTCCAAGCGTTTTTTCTCATCCTGACGCCGTTGTTGTTGTTCTTGCTGATGTTGCAGATGTGCCGGTGAGGGTTGTAGGAGACGCTCCACCACATCCTCCGGGATCTGTTGGCTCTCCCGCTGCCTCATAACGATCCGATCCGATTCTGCATTCAACGTTGGTTTGAAAGGTGGCGAATTCGTGTGAGCGCGTTTGGGCCTGGTACTTTTGGGGCGCACAACAACGCCTCGAGAAAATAATCTCTCCACCACCGTGTTCAGCTTGTTTGCCGGTATAGGGTTGTTGCATGGAGACTTGAACAGCATATGCCGCTCCAGCTGCTCCATCACATACGGTTGCACCTCGTCCCGAAAACGCTTTCGGTCTTCATTGGAGTGAAACAACTCGCTGAAGATGTGGGAATCGTGCACAAGGGCAGAGGATTTTAGCGTTGCCGCTCGAAGCGTCAGTGGACGGAAGGTGCATCCCTGGAGTTCTTGTTTGATATTCTCTCGACGCTTCTTCGCACGCCACTCCTCCCTGTGCATGAGTTCGTCGTAAATGCGGTGTTGTGGTGCGAGGTGCGTCGGCCGTTGAATTCGCATCGCGTAAGATGAGAGACGCGGTTTAAAGGTACAATCCCGTTCAACCTTGGCGTTCTCCAACATTGACTTCCGTATCTGCTCCACCGCCGTCCACTGACGCTTCGCGAGCTGCGCCCGCATGGCACTCTCGTAGAGATCGTCATGACGAGGGCGGGGATGACTGGGAGTCACTTCGGGCGGCGGCGGCGTCATGGATGTGTCATGCGGTTGCACTGACGAATCCGTGCGAGTCACAGTGCTGTAATGCTTCATCAACGGCGACTGTGTTATACTCAAAAAGTCAAGAGGCGAGGCGGCACTATCCTCATTGAACCGAATTGTAGACGCCGTGCATTCCACCGTATCCGCTCTCACTGGAGACAAGGTAGAATGCGGGCTCGCATCAACCGCTGAAGCACCGCGTCGTCGACGACGACGACGACAACCACTACTATCATCAACATGGACGGCAGCAGCAGCAGCGGCGGAGCGGGGTTTACGGCTAATAGTGTCAAACCAGTTTGTGGCAGTAGCGGGCGAGAACTTGGAGGGTTGATTGATCTCTATGAAGTCTGACATTGATGGACCCCCTTCCAGCGGGGACGAGACTAGTGCGACGAGTAAAACAAACAAACAAAACAAACGACAACCCTACGCAACTACGCCACAACCACCCCACACCCCTCACCGCAGCCCACACCAGCACAGAAGAAGAAGAACAACAACAACAAAAAAAAACTACATTTGGGAGGGAAAAATAATTGCAGAGCGCAACAAAAAGAGAGACTTCGACGCACCAGTGAAGTTTGAGATTGTGATGGGAGAAGCATTTTTTTTCTTTAATTTTTTTTTTGTAATAATAATAAATAATATTCTCTCTCTCTCTCTCTCTATATATATATATATATATATATACATTCATGTGGCTTGCTGAAATGTGAATGCAATTTGGTATGGCATTGCGTAGCGATCGAACGTCATTTTGTTCCATTTACCGTTGGACGAGCCCCCATCAATCTTTGGGGGCTCTGGCTGGTCTTTATGCAAGAGGTCCGTGATGGCATGGCTCAGCTCCCAGTTTGCCGCAGAGGCCAGCTTGTGAATTGTCTTCACAAATTCAATCTTGGCCTCGTCGCGTGCGTCAACGACAAACTTTGCCGTCTCAGCAATCACGATTCCATCCTTCGCCATGGCGGTATGAAAAAAGTCCGGCGTCATGAACTGCGTGCAGCCCGTTCCAACAAACGCCGCGTCAAATTTCTCTCCCCCTCTGCCCTGCATGCGATGCAGAAATCGTGCAAAATCTAGCCCAATAAAGTGAAACCGCACGCTCGGGAAAGTCGTCTGGTGGGCGACATCGCTGGGAGTTCCCTGCGGGAGCCAGTTGTAGTTTTTCTCGTCATCCCAGGCAAAGGCGTGATCGGCCCACGGCCACGGCAATCCTGTCATGAGGCTGTACAGCCATGCTCGCACGTTGTGCAGCGAGACGACACCGTTGCCATATTTACACGTACCGTCGACGGTTCTAGATCGTATGTGTGTGTTTGCCGTCTGCGCACCAAGAGCAAAGAATGGACCATTCTTGATGTCGCCAAGGAATAATCCACTACCGTTCTTGTTGAAGTGACAGAGTGTCTTATTCGGGACCGAATACGTGTACGTGAAGCCGCGGCGCGGGTTGATGTGCGCCACGTCAAAGGCAACACCGGTGTTGCGCCACACACGGTATTCGGCAAATTTGATGAGATTTGTGTAATCATGGAGACCAAAGTTGAAGTCCCAATCGATAATGTTGTCACGGTTATCGTAGCGTTCCGCCATTTCCTGCCGCAGTCGCCGCGATCTCGTATCCTCCACTCTTGCGATAGATGTGTCGCGGGTCCAGTGATCAATCTGCTTCTCCAAAAAATCCCGCTCTTTTGACTTCATCTCGGTGAATGAAACGAGCTTTGAGAGGTCCCCTTCTTCACCCTGCAAGACACGCAGCAGGCGTCGGGCAACGTTCCTGCTCTGCGCCGCGGTGGTATCGCGCGTCATGGCGTTACCCAAGACATCCAAAAACATCATCACACGATCCTCTAACTCGTCCAGGGAAAACATGCTGTCCAGCAGCCATTGCAGAAAAAAGAGATGCCGGCAGTGAATTCGCAGGTTAGGCTCATAGATAAAGAAGTGATACGTGGGCGGAGGATGCCCCTGCTGCGATGATGTGTTTATGCGCAGACTCGACAGGGTGCGAAGGATGTGGCGAATGTCCGCTGCCCCACAGAGGAGAACACGCACATCATCACGGGTGCCCCAACTCTCGGGGCCGCAGAAATTCTTCTGCTGAATCTTCGCAATCATGACATCAATATCGCCAGCGCAATCCCCACTACTACTTTCTAGCATCTGTACTGCCTCTGGGTTGATACCTGCGCACTTTTTGTTTGTCTCATCTTCGTTTTTTAACAGAAGGAGCCCCCTTTCCGCGTCGGTCTGCTTCCTGCGCTGCATCAAAATATCGGTGAAGTCAATCGCAGGCGACCACCCCCAGGCCAACTCCGTGCCAATGCCATTGATGAAATGGTGTCCATCGTCCCGAAGGTACTTGTCGCTCATGAAGAAATCTATCTCTATATATATATATATAATTTCTTTCTGTTGTTGTGGGGTGGAGGGGGGGGGGGGGGGGGGTTTCTTACAGGCGTCTAATGTAACGAGAAGGCCAAAGCACGTAATAAGAGCAGAATATATATATATATTTTTTGCTGGGAGCGTGACACCCACCACCCCTCCCGCAAAAACAAACAAACAACAAAAAAAAGAGAGAGGCGTTCATGCGACGAGGTACGGCGTAGATATGTTCACGTATGTGAATTAGTTAACTTACACATAGAGACTCTTTCATCATCATTGACATCTAACCCCACGAGAGAATGTACATCGTGGGCATAGATGGGGAATAGGCGAGCAAAGAGTTCGACTGCCCGCGTACATTTGCCACATTCAAATCTTCTACTGCGAGGCCATGCGACACCACAACAGCAAAACTCTCGTCCGTGGGCCGCAGTTCCACCCGCGCACCGCCTGCATGAACTTTCCCTCGTTCTTCCAGTCGCCACAACATCTCCAAATTGTATAGCAAGACAGCACCCTTCCGGTCAGTAAGAAATACGGACAACACTGGGGCCGCAAGGGCTGGAGAGTGAACCACCTGCAGACACCCATTGTAAAGCGGCCGGGGTGCAGTGATGACAACGTGGAGCAGCAGAGCGAGCGGTTCCGCCGCATTCCCAGTAAAACGAGCGCTCAACAATAGCACACGATGACCGCGTGTGAGCACCAGGAACTCTCCGTTAGGTTCCTTGTCCTCCACGGGTAGCAATCGAGTTGGCATTTCCTCATCCTCCTTCAGAGATTCATGAATGGAGCAAAGGGCACGTGGTGGGCCTACTTGCTGGAGTCCTTCCGCATTGAGGGACCAAAAGCAAAGGGTCCCGTTATTCCCAGCTGATACAATGCCGTCCAACCCCTCTCCCGTGTTCGACACCACACACATGGAAAGCACGTATTTCAACTGATGGGCATCAGCTATCCGTTGCATAGAGTTTCCCTCCGCGATGCTAAGCACCTGAATGGCGCCATCGTAGGATCCTGAGAGGACCCAAGAGCTGTGCCCCGAAAGCGCGGGGCTCCGTACACCTGCAAAGAGGAGAGACGTCACTCCGCTCCCGTGTACCTTTGAAAAGCGGCGCAACAATTTTCGCGTCGTGGCATCGTAGATCTTCACCCATCCATCACGATACCCCACCGCCACCCACACAGCGCCCTCCGGTGCGGTGTCAAGGGCGATGCTCAGCACACCGTCCGTGTGCCCAACGGAGTTTCCAGTGGGTTGTGCGGAATCTCCATCCAAGAAATCTACAGTTCCATCGGTTTTACCAACAATGAGAGCAGTACACCGAGGTTCTCCATTATTAACTCCTGATATGGAGGCAGTGACACACAAAGTAGGCATTGCTGCATTAGAAAACACCACCTTTTCTCTAATAATTTTCGGACACTGAAGAGGGTAATGCAAAAACATGGCAGAATGAGCAGAGGGTGGTCCGACTTCACGACCATCATTATCCTCTTGTCTCCGTTTCAGCGCGATTTCTCCCGTGCAGGTGACGGCTCCATTATTCTGCAGTCTCCACAGGGCCACTGGAAGCGTTCCATCGTATGGTTTCGTATTCCATGTAATGGCCTCCTGAAGAACTCCCAATAATGCCTCGCGCTTTGCTTTAACGGCGGGGGGAACTGGCCTCCCTGTTGTAGATTTCGTGTTGTCCGGCAGTAGATTCTTGTGGTGGTCTAGCAGCTGCTGCAGGCGAGCATAACGCGCTGCCGATGTCCGTTTCATAGTGAGAAAAATAGGAGAGTTGGCAAAGAATGCCCGCGATGCATGAACAAACTGGTGGAACGTCAACAACTCCTCAAAGATATGTTCGTATAAGTCAAAAAGCACCTCCTCCGGCAGAAGCAGCGTATCCACGTACGTGGCGAGCACAGTGTCCCATCTCCCTTCAAGAACAGCCTTTTCTAATGCTGCTGGACTGATTGGCATGACGGAGTCACCATGGCCGCTCTTCTCATCGGTCTCCACTACATCAATGGTGTTGTACGGAACCCGTGACTCGTTCTGCAGAGCGAGAAGCGCGTTCCTGTAGCCATACGCGTGCAGGAAAGAGTACACGTGTCGAAGAACCTCTTCGTGTGAAATAACGCCTTCTGCCATAGATAGCGATCAGCCACTTTTCTTCTCCACCAGTGCCGCGACGACGCACTCCAACCACGTTATCTACTTCACGCTCGCAGCGTCCACCTGTGAGAAGACGAGATACAAAAAACACACACACACAGACAGACAGACAGACAGACAGAGAGAGAGAGAATTTGATCAAAAGCAATAACAACAAAAGGAGGAAATTTGAGTAATTGAGTGCTTTCACCTTTTTCTTTCTTCTTCTGCGTTCTCTCCGGTTGTGTGTTGCTGAAGCGGTAGAAAAGAGGAAAACATTTATTCATCAGTTTTCTTTTTTTTTTTTCCCTCCCCTCCCCTCCCCTAGACATCACACGCCCGCAATGGCTCACTGGATCACGGCAGCACCAGCAATGACGCACACACACACACACACACACACACGCGGCTGATGCAGCAATGCCTCTTCACCTCAGCACGGGAGATGGTCGATGGGAAGCAATAATTCTTGCCAACTTTGCCAAAGCAGCGGCTTCTCTTTCTGCCTGGACCATAATGTGGCGTTCCCTTCGCATTCGTGCGTTGGCTACCCTGGCCTCTACACGCTCGCGTGCCATACGTCTGGCCTCCGTCATGGTCTTTACGTAGATCTCCCTTTCACGTCGTGCACTGTCGTCCTCTGTTGGTGTTGGTGGAGCCATTATCTCCCCGCTCCCACCCAAGTGCAGCTCATTCTCGCGGATGAACTGGTTGCGGCGAAGAATAGGCAACAGTTCAAGAGCGAATCGCCGGGCCAGACACTCTTCTTCACGACGCTGTGTCGCAGGATCCAGCAGAAACAACTTTGCCTCGGCACCCTTGTCGAATGTAGCGGTGCCAATACGAATGCGTTTCTGAACGCGCGGTATGCTACTGGAATTTCCATCGCCACACCGAAAAGCACCCTCCACCTGTCGCTGCCGCTTCAAGTTGGTGTGGTAATCCCGCTCCTCCTGACGTTGAAGATACTGCTGCATAGCCGCTGCTGCAGAGCGATGTATTGCGTCATCCTCATCCCCACAAGTGTTGTTCCTCTCGCAGAGACGAGATGTGGAATGCAATGCCCTGGGCGATGCAGTTTCTAGCGCCGGTGATGGCTTCTGCTGCTGCTGCTGCTGCTGCTGCTGCTGCTGCTGCTGCTGCTGCTGCACCACTTGCGGTCTTCCGGCACCGCGCTCCATTGACTGTCGTAGCAGCAAAGGAGGGGACATTGGTATTTTTCTATTGGAATGCGTTGGAACTGGCGGCCTTGCGGCAATGGTAGTCGTGGCAGCAGCTGCAACCGCAGGAGCAGAAGCAGCAGAAGGTTGGGGAGTACTCGAGTCACAGTCACCTTCAGCCCCATCGTCCTTCTTGTTTTCATCCCGCGCACCCTCTACTAAGAGGCCTGTGGGCGAAGCGGGTGCACGGAGAGGTGCGCAGCGTGGACAAAAGAACTCCGCCGGGCGCTCAGCGATGTTGATGCAGTCGAGATGAGCTGTGTACTGACACTGACGACGATCGCAGAGGATCATACGGAGCATATTGTCGCCATTCCCACACACCTCGCACACGACAAGGCACGATGATGCTGAGACCGAGCTGTTACCGCCCCGCCCTCCTCCACTGCCACTGCCACTGCCACTGTTTCTGCTGGTATCATCATCACCGTTTTGCACCTCCTCACCTTCACCCTCCGCATCCTCCTCTTCTTCTTCTTCCCACAGTCTGTAGTTGCGCTTTCGTACCTTCGTTATCACCTCATTGCCTGCTGCGTCCACCGAGAAGATACGTGTGAAGCGGGCCTTACAATGAGGACAGACATTCGTGCTCTTGGACCACTCCTTGATACAATATGCGCAGAAGACGTGGTTGCAGGAGTTCATTCTACCGCGTGGATTATCGGTGGCATGAATTGTTGTGAAACATATGCCACATGTGACACTAACTGATGGGTAATGCTCCCTATTTCCGCACTCTTTAACATCATCTTCCATTCGCCATGCTTTTCGCAACAGGCCAAAAGCGTGCAAGTGATGTCGGGAATGCGTGAAACGACGAAGAAGCAACGGGACGAGAGAAAAAAAAAAAAACATGTCCGATAAAAAAACGAATCCTTTTATTTCATGGTTCCTGCAATAAACACACAACCAACCACCAACCAACCAACCAACCAACCAAATACGCACGCACAGGGGGAGATTGATGGAAGCAGAGAGAGAGAGAGAGAGAGCGGTATTCCATCTCAAGATGATTAAAAACAAATGATAACGAAAGAAAGAGACGACTTGCTTTCACGTCCTCACCATCCTTCGTTCTGGTACACGCGGAATAACACTAATCAAAGGAAGAAAGAGGAGGGGAAGAGTGGAGGAGGACCTGCGCGTCGGTGTAGAAGCGTACATGAAACATCTCTTTGTAGGCGCGTTTGTGCATGGAGAAATGAATAGACGACCGTCCCCTGAGCACACATATTACGTGTAGTGTATATATATATATATATATATATATATATATGTAAATATTGGCGCTGCAGCAATCGAGCAACATGATCAGTTATCCTGAAGAAACGGGTGTTTGAGAATAGCTGATATTGTTGGACGCGTTTTAGGATTCGCCTGCAGGAGAAAAGCCACAAATTCCACCGCCTCTGAATTATAATTAGGCAGCCGTGTTGGCAAGGGCGCCACACGATATACCTTGAACGACTGGTCATAGCCAGGCATGGATGTCACTCCCTGCCATGTTTCCTCCGTTGGTGTGCCGACAACGTAAAAGATTTTATCCAGTTGATCACGTTTCGAGTCTCCTCTAAAGATGGAGCGGCCAATGATCATTTCTGCAACAATGCAGCCGACCGACCACACATCGGCTGCGGGAGTGTAGTGGCAATCGCCAAGGAGAATCTCGGGGGCGCGGTACCACAGCGTCATTACCTCCTGCGTGTAGGTGGCCAACGACAACTCGTACGTGCGCGCGAGGCCAAAGTCAGCCAGTTTCAAAATGTATGAATCCGGCTCATCCTCAGTGTCTTTCTTCCGACTGGAGAGCAGCAAGTTGCCAGGCTTCAGGTCTCGGTGAATGATACGCTTGTTGTGGCAAGTCCACAACGCATGAAGCATCTGTCTAGTGAAATCCCTCAGTGTGGGGATCGGAACAACAGACTTGTTCTGCTGCTCCGCACTCTCAGGGAGTCGACGAATAAAGCAATAAAGATCCTCCTCAAGGAGCTCAAATACCAAATAAATGCGACGCTGACAGCACAATACCTCAAGTAGGCGCACTACATTTGGATGATCACTTAGATCATGCAAGAGCGTCACCTCACGCAAAGTAGTGGCCGGCACGCCCTCCTTCATTCGCTCAAGCCGCATCTTCTTGATGGCATACATCGCCCCTGTCACGGTATTGCGTGCACGAAAAACAACGCCATATGTGCCCTTGCCAAGCACCTTCTCCACCTCATACATCTCCCCCAACGCCTCTCGGTCGACATCGTCCAGTTGCTCACCCGCTGCATGCGACATGGCACGTTCTTCATGCAGACACTCACTCACTCAGAGAGCAAAGCAAAAAAAAAAAGAAAAAAAGAGAGAGAGAGATAAATAAATAAATACACACCCACCGGTACGGTGTGGAAAGCGTTAGCTCTTGAGAACGCCAATTTAATGCCACCGACTGCTACCCGATTGCAACCAAAACAAAACAAAAAAAAAAAGGGAAAAAAGGGAATGAAAAACTAAACGGCGTCCAGCCCTCCTCACCGTGCACGTCTGGCACTAGAAACACCTCGAACAGAGTGACGTCTGCCCGTGTGTGTGTGTGTGTGTGTGTGTGCAGTGGAGGGAAGACGAGTAAAAACAACAACAACATTCACGACAACAGACAAACATAAACACACATAAACACACACACACACACACACACACACACACATAACAAAAAGAAACAGCAGACAAACCAACATGCAGCGTGGGAATAATAACAACTACAGCAACACTTGAAAACAACAACAACAAAAAAGAGAGAAAAGTGGACGGAATGGAGGGGGACAACAGACGAAACAACAAAACAGAACAAAACACAAACACAAACAAACAAACAAACAAACAAAACGAAGAATCATTTGCGTCTCCACCCATTTCGTTTTGTTTGTTTGTTTGTGTTTGATGTCCTCCTCCATTTCCCCTCCACTTTTCTCTCCATTCCCGTCTCTCACCAAACAGCCACCAGCCATAATGACATACGTACACATGGAGACGTACAACGTGAAAATAACTGAACAACAACAACTAAAAAACAAAAACAAAAACAAAAAAAAACAAAAAAAAAAAGCAAATGCAGATGAAAGTTACATGAGGAAAACACACATGGGACTATGGTTCCGCTGTCAGTGGCACCATCATCACAGATGCATTTCTCTGTACATCTATTTGCACACAGGCTACTACAAGAACGCCATCCTGTTCATAAAGCGAGAGCGACGCAACACCCGATTTAACCGACTCTGCATTCATTCGGATGGCAGAGTAGCTGAGTTCACGCACCCAATTCTCTGGGAGCGCAGCTTCGTGGTAGTTTACCCAGCGTTCAAAAGGGAGTTGAACTCGATTGCTCAAGTTGGTGTTTAGCGACAGAGCTGAACAGGGGGATCTCTGATGGGAGAAAGAAGACTGATGCAATACATGATCTTCTTCATACCACAAGAGCTGCAAAACCTTCTCCGTAAGGCCAGAAGAGGACGTAGTGCCAATACTCTCAGCATCCCGTACAGGGTCAGGCTGGGAAAGTGACGCTACCGTGAAAACTGGCATCGTGTGAAACGACGTAAACAATGGTTCCTTCGTTGTCACAACCTGCCATGTGTGCAGTGTATCATCACATGAGACGGCATGGGCAAGACCATAGTAGGACATGCTCATTGTTGCACTCCCATTGAAGCTGCTTTCACGCGATATGCCACTCGTAGACGGGGTGGAATTGTCAGCAAGGGTCTTACACTCGGGGGAGATGTTGCATCTCAGAAAGGCATGAAATGCATTCGAGCCAGAGCCAGGACCACGAGTTGCATTTCGGCGACGCGAAGAGCACGTTCCCGTCAGACGAAGAAGGTAGAACACATGAAGCTTCTCACGATGCACAACGAGCTGGGGGCGTACAATATGGGCAACTGTGCCATCCGTTTGTGCCCATGCGGGAATAGGAAGCGTCGTCACCGTCGGTCGGTTAAACAACCCCGTTGCAAATTTCCCAGAAAGCACCATAAATTCCCCTATGCAATTCCCTGCATCATCGCAGTGCTGAATTTCGTTGACAGCGGGTCGAATCCTCCCAACTGAAATGTAATGACCATCCCACCGCTGTGGTGGGCAGAACAATTCGTACCCCTTTTCTGTCACGTCCCTATCTCTAACAATTCCCGAACGCTGACCTGCTTTACCCAACGTGATCATACAACCAGAAAAGTCTGAGAGGCATGCCATTTTCTTTCCCTTGTTGGTCTGACGGGAGGCAAATATCACGACATCAAAGTCATCATGCTCGGGTTCCTCCACCAAGCAGAGCTGCACGTGCTGAAGTACATCATTGGTCTTCAGTTCCACACGGCCAAGCAAAATGTTGGCGTATGTATGTGGTAATACAGCAACAGTGGGGCGACACCGCCGTCGGTGGGATTCCCTGCCATCAGCTGAGGGTGTTGGCGGTGCAGGGGTGACGTGGGCATGCCCCAACGGTTGCTCATCCGCTCCCGCCCTCGCCACCCGCAGCGCTGAACCAACATCACCCATTTTTGCCTCTATAAAACCAGCCGTGACAATGGACCGTGATGCAGTCAGCATATTCTTCCCCCACGCATTCATCTCTTGCAGAAGAGGGGGTGTATTACTTACAACCTCCGTTCGCCGTATCTTCTCGCAGTAAATCATGTCTAGCAATAATTCCATGCTCCCAACGGATCGCACAATTTGGTACAAGCAGTAGTCCTGTCGCTCCCGTATTCGTACGAAACAGCCACACAACACGCTATGATAAGCACCACCATGGGAGGGAAGCAGCAGCAACTCAATATCCTCACGCCGAAGACAGACACGATCAATCTGGGGAAGTTCAAGCAGCAGCTGGCTTGTTGTCGATGGTTTATTGCACTGCAAAACTTCAAAAAAACTGTGACCCTGCGAGAGAACCAGCGAATCATCCTCAGTATGGGACGAGAGGGGTGAAAGCTCGGGTGGAGCGGGTGTTGAACGAAGCATACGTGTTTCCGAGTGCGCACAGCTAGCGTCCAACTCCTTTTGTTGACCACATGTGGCCTTTGACGTTGTAACCTTGACCGTCACAATGTCGGCACCATTGCTAAGCTTCTCCACCACCTGAGCCTGAAAATCCGACACCGATATGCATGTTACGTGGGTGTGCAATAAACTACCAAGCTGCAGCGCAAGTTCCTCCACGTTACTTGCGTTGACGAGAAGCTGCTCCTGGACATTGTCGTCGGTGATGGCCTTGACCCAAAATTTCATCACAGCCGCTGCGTCACGTCCAGATGAAACAGTGCAAACACATTATATATAAATATATAATGTGTGTGAGCGTGTGTTTAGGTGTGAGTTAAGAACAAATAAGAAGAAAAAAAAAAAAGGAGGGGGAAAAGGCGAATGTAAACGGTGTAAAAAAAAAAAAAAAGTGTGGGGGCACACGAACACAAGCACATACATGCGCAGACACACACACACATTGCTCGGAGAGAGTGACATTTCCTGCTGCTACGCCACCGACCACGAGTCGTCCTCCAGAAAAAGAGGAATATCAATCTCGAGAATGGCCACCTCAGCACAGAGCACACATTCCATCTGCGCTAGATCACTTGTGGACGTCACGCCGTCTAGAAAGTGCCGTGGCAAGCCCTCATCGGTAAAGAACACTTCCACCCCTCCAATCTCTGTTAGCTTCGACACCGCACACGCCTCGTGCACTGCGTGACGACAGTTTGGGTAAATCAGGTACGGCACCGAGTCCTGCAGCAGCGCATGGTGGCACAACATGCAGCGCTGGCGAGGCGTTACGTAGCCAAAACGGTGCTGAAGTTGGGAAATCTCCTCTTTCAGAACATCTGATATGCGGCTCGCGTCAAGTTGTTGCTCCTTTAGCGCCGTGATCGATGCAGCGTAGGCATCAAGGCTCTTGCATATGGCGTCTTTAAAGTTCCGAACCACTCTGCTGTCGCCCATGTTGTCAAGGATGTCTTCCAGCTTTAGTATGTCTCCAGAATCTGCAACAATAGAAAGAGCTGCGCGTGATTTGTTCCGCTCCATCGCGTACTGTGCCACGATAAGCCAGAGCCTCTTCTGCTTGGCTGGTCCCATGCTATCGGGGAGAGACTTGAGCAGTTCCTTTGCCGCGTGCAGTGCCGGCCACTCCCCCTCTTCATCCCCATCCTCCAACCCGGTGCTCTCCTTGGAAGCACTGCAGTCGAGTGCGGTGCGTATGGCGTCTTCGTGGAGATGCAGCCGGTGGTATAAACCAATGCATTGACGAAATCTTCGTGCCTCAAGACACCGTCGTAGGGCAAAATCGATACTGTAGAATAGCGAAGACTCAAAAAACCTCTCCAAACGCTCCCCGTCATATTGTGCAAGGAGGCTCAGGTAGTAGTTGTGCACTACAGTTGAGACGCAATCAAACTTTGCAATACTGTGCTCAAGAAAAAGAATGACCTGATGTTCCTTGTTGCTCTGGTCCTCATTGACCTCTGGCGTGTACTGCGTGAATACGGGAATGAGCCGCTCAAGCTGCAGAAGCATGAATGTTGTCCCCTGCGCATCACGTCCCACTGCGCGCAGCATGGCGGTCGTAAAACGTATGGGACATTTCTTCATGAGAATTGGAGCAAACTCGTACCATGTCTCAAGTATGTCATTGCGACGTGCATGGGTAGAAAGAACATTGGCTGCCTGCACATATGCACCACGTGACACGTGGTGCATGACAATGTAGTGCAACTTGTTCATCTGCTCTGCATAACTGAGGGCTAGTTCCGGTCGTCCCTGCCCTTCTAGAAGTTGCGCTATGAGCTCACTGTACACGGTATGCTGAAACAAATGCGGCTGCTTCGCAATGGCCTCCTTCATAAATGTAGTGAAACTTGAAATAGCTTCAGTGTACTTCTCCACATCATGCTCGCTGCGTGTAATGCAATCCAGCCGCAGCACCACAATAAGTGTGAAAAGGCATGCGAACTGTGTTTGCATCGCCCATTTATCGCTGGCATAGTTGACCAGTAGCTTGTAGCGTTTCTCCACGTACCATCGTAGCACCTTGCTGTTGTGCAGGGAGACAAGGAGATGATAGACCGCGTCGAAACTATTGCAGTCAGCCAATACATCGGTAGCATGGCGAACGGCCCCAATCCGGAGCAGAAAGTTTCCTCGGAGAAGTTGCACAATACTCTTAGCACGTGCGTTGTACTTGCAAAGTTGATGTGCCGCCTGAAAGAAGCGCTTTCGCAGGAGCACCACTTCACTGACATTCATCGCACGATCAAGAAAGAGACGCCACTGCTGGCGGTGCTCCTGCTCCACCTGCAGCTCCCACACAAGATTTTTCCCGAAAATGTACATCTTGCGTGCCGCAGTGTCGCGCACAACGCCGCGCAACTCGGGTGTCTTCCGGGTGGCACGAAACAGATCGAAGCGCACCCGCTCTTCAATCTCACAGTCAAATGGAAGGTCACCATGCAATGTAGACGACGCACCTCTCCATGTGAGACCCGCGGGATGATTCAACACAATGAGGCGATCGCTGTACAAAAACACCATATGAAAACCCATCAGAGCGACCTCCATTGGCACCTTTCCAAATGGAAACGCATTACTGCCGTGCAGTGAAACACCACCACCACCACCAACGCCGCTAGTGGCAGGTTCCAGTTGCTTGACTTTTGGCAATGCGATGAGTTGCTCGTTGATCACTGCGGTTGTGTCGTTCCATTGAAGAATAGCAGCCTCGCTGCTGCAGAGGCCCTCGTCAACGCGACGATTCAAAAGACCATGTACTACACCAGAAGCGCTTGCCCACGCATATGACTGTGCCATCATTTTCACGCCTGGGCGGTACAAAACAACCACACCACGCGCTGAACTTGACGGTTCGCCAAGTTCCTCGCGGAGATGGAATAAATCTGGGTTTGCAGCAGCCTTTTCAAGCAGCGCAGTTGGACTCGCAGCCTCACCTTCGATACGATACAACCGAGTGGGTGTCGACACAAAGATAACCCACAGGGCATTGACACGTTCCACCTGCACAGAGGCCACAGGACTCTGAAAACTTCCTGCTGGAAGCTGCAGACACTGCCTGCATGTGGATTTGATGCCGCCACCACCTTCTGTACTCAACTCTAGTCGCACCTCAAACACAAAGCCGCCAAGTTTTGTACCCACAAGGAAGTGCACGGCTGTCGGCATTGTTGCTGTTGCTGCCGTTGATAGTGATGAGGATGATGATGCCGTCGTTGTTGTTGGCTTAGCGACCGATGCTGCCCCTTTTGTCGGCAGCCAACAAACACATTCGGCCACGTTGTTGCTCATTAACAGCGTCCGGGGCAGCCCATCACGCACCTCGCCTGAATGTTGCAGCATAAAATGACCTGTTGTCCTTCTGTGTCGTGTAGAGAAGTAATACATCTCCCCATCACTGGCAGCGACAAGTGCATGGTTCCCCATTGGGTCGAGAAAGACACGGTGTGGATTTCGAATCACCGCCGTAATCGGCAGTCCATCTTTTAACGTGTCACGCACCACCAGACGCCCTCTCTCGCCCAGTAATGCCATGACATCCGACTGACAGTCCATAGAAAGAAGAGGCTCCTCCAGCTCATGCACCACGGCGGTGAGCTCAAATCGTGGTGATATCGCCTCTCTTCCCACATCAGCTCCGCCATGATACTGCGGCGAAGAGGACGACGATGACGACACGGAGCGGCTGTGGGGAAGACTCATATGTTTCCAATCCACCAAATACACAGAGCAAACGAGAAATAGGAAAAAAAAAAAAAAAGAAAGAGCAACAACAACCAAAAAAGACTAAGACGTTTGGTGTGCGCTTCCCTGCATCACAACACACGGAGAGAGAAAGAGAGAGACATACATACAGACATGGATGTGAGGACGGAGAGACATGAGTGCAGCTTCAAAGACGAACAGTGCAGTCTCCCACACACATATACACACATATACAAGAACAACCAAAAAACAAAACAAAACAAAACAGCACAGACAAAGTACATCGAGTCTCATTACATTGCTATGCGTGCAGCAGCCGGAAGGACCGAGAGGCACGCAGGGAAACATCAAACACAAAAATGGCAACAGACAAATATCTAAACGCAATCATTCCAACCCCACCCCACACACAAAAAAAAAAAGAAGTCTTTTTTTTTTTAGTTGTTGTTGTTGTGCGTGTGTGTATGTGTGTTGGGGTTGTCGTTGATGTTGTTCTCATTCATTCATTCATTCATTCTCTCTCTCTCTCTGCGTGTGTGTGTTTGTGTGTTGGTGTGTGGAGGAATGAATGAATGGAGACGA
Organism: Trypanosoma scelopori; assembly: GCA_030849745.1. NCBI lineage: Eukaryota > Euglenozoa > Kinetoplastea > Trypanosomatida > Trypanosomatidae > Trypanosoma > Trypanosoma scelopori. Next base: position 3,795 of record JASANX010000855.1, on the reverse strand, counting down.
GCGTAGATTGTGGTGCAATAGCGGAAAAGTTACACCTTCTATCAACACACACACACACACATATATATATATATATATATATGTATATGTATATGTTTGTTTGCGCCACTCCTTGTGCCTCTGCCTCCGTCACCGCTCAGCTCTCCAGCTGCAACGCAACTACCTGACGGATAAGGTCATCAACCAGCACGCGGGCACGCCGCTTCTTCTCCAGCTCCTCCGCCACCTCTCCCAAGAGCCACGGAAAGAAGTCAAACTCCACCTCGTGCAGGACACGGTCGCGGAACCACCCTTCATCCTGCAGTCGCGCAAAAACACGATTTTCGAGGTTCATCAGATACACCTTGGCAAACTGCCGCGCCTGCAATTTCTCCCGCGTCTCCTTCTCCCGTTTCAAGCGTTCAATCTCTTGCTTCTTGCGTCGTTCCTTCTCTTCAAACAGACGCTTCTCACGCGCCTCCAGACGTTGTGCCTCCAGCAACTCCTCTTTCCGTCGCTGCTCAAACTCTAGCTGCTGTTGCCGCAAGAGCTCTAGCTCCTCCTCCTGCAGGACCTCCAGCATTGCCTGCTCCAATGTTTTTCCAACCATCACATCAAGAATTGGATCGACAGCATCATCAAAGTGAAAGAGATCGCCTTCATTAATCTGCGACTCGGCATCGCGTCCTGACTTGACTGGAACATATTTCGGTGTCACCGGCCGATCCAGCATTGGGTCTGTCTGCGTTTCCTGAGGCATCATTTCCACTTCGTCCTTCAACTCCTCAAGGAACTCCTCTGTCTGCACCTCAATGTGCTGTCGACCAACCACCGGTGGGGGTGTTGCGAGCCGCCGCTGAGCAGCATCGAGTTCTTTGCGCCTCTTGATAGATGAGGCACGCTGCGCCAGCTCCTTCTTGCGTCGGAGAAGCTCGCGCTCCTGCCGTGCCCGCTCTTCCTTAGCATGTGATGAGGTAGGTGGCGTGGCATACGTGTTGCCACGGTAGACGCGACGGTCATGCATGATATTCGCATACTGCTTGCGTCCCGTGGAACTGCTTGGATCCCGGTACTGTGGATGGAGAAATGCCTGTGGAGGATGCTGAAAGGTGTATGCCATGGCACCACCATCACTTTCTGTACCCCGCTCGTGCATTTCGCCTCTTGCAGCCTCTCCTTGGTTGATGCTGAGTTTGGTTATATACTGCTACGGTGATGCGGTCCTTGTCCTTGTCTCACGTATTCTCGCTGGCTCCCGTCCCTGTTTGGTAGAAGAGGCGGGCACAGTCCTGCTACCTCCTCTCCGTGCACGCGCTGCCTCTGCAAAACACTGACGCCAGCACCCCGCCAGGACTATTTCTACGGCGACTGGTACCCCACTGGAGAAGCAACGTGTGACTCTTCAAAGAGACCTTGACCCTCCCACACCCCTTTTAACCTTTCCCCCTTTTTTTCTTTTTCTTCTTTCCAAAAGGAAAGAAAAAGAAACAATTCCGCTTTCCTCTGCTGCAGTCGTTGTGTTACCCCGCAGCGCGTTAGTAGTAAAGCAAAGGAAAAAAAGAAGTAAAATAAGAAACAAGCCAAACAAACAAACAAACAAAAAAAAAAACGCATGGAAATGCGAGCAGCATCGAATACATGTACACCCGATGAGTTTAGCCTCCTGTGGGGTGAGGATCAACTACGAGTGCAAGCGGAAGATACGATTGATGAAGAAATTAATGCCATTCTTCCTGACTGCCGCCATCATCCATCATCATCGCCCCACCGCTACAGGCGCAGTAGATGCACAGGCAGATGTTGAATTGGCGGCGGCGATGGTGGTGGTGGTAGTCGTGATGGGATGGAAAGAAGGGAAGGAGGACTAGAAAGCAAACTTCACGGAGAGCACCAATAAGAGTCGTAGACTACATACACACATACATATTATATGCACGATTGCTTATGTACGAACAGGCGACAGGGGAAAACATCATTCATTTCCCGCCACCATCACACCATCACGATTCCTTTTTTTTTTTTTTCCATTTTAATAATAATAATTAAACACATAACCCGACAAAAACAACATTTGTAGTCATTTTCTAGCCTTGCACTTTGTACAGCTGGTCCTTGGTGGAGGTCCAATACATCGGACCATGCAGCACCCACCACGGAACAAGAGCACTCGTAGTCGTGGTGGTAGTGGTGGCAACAGTGACACGTGGACCCCGCGGGAGCCAAAATGCGCGAAGGCAGCAATTACAACGTCCACTACCACTACCACCCCACCCACCACCCAAAAAAAAAAAAAAAAATCAAAGGAAAAAAAACAAGAAATAAAAATCAAAGAGAAAAACACAAATGTGTGGCATCGAAGAAAAAAAAAAAAAAAAGGCGGGGGTTTAACGCTGAGTCGCCCCATACTGCACAGGATGTTACATATTTTGTGTTTGCGTTCTCGTGAATCTCCAGATGTCATGCGTAGCCTCACCACCTTTTTTTTTTTTTTTTGTGTGTGTGTGTGTTTGTTTTGTTTTGTTTTCTCTTTTGCTATTTGTTACATGACACGAATGCCTCCTCGCAAGCATGCAACCCATTGCCATCTCCACCCACCCGCATACCCCATCCCCCTCCCCCCTTACGCACACACACGCACGCAACCTCTTTTCACGGGCGTGCCGCCGTGCTTGTGTGTAAAGGGGGAGGGGGTATGCGGGTGGGCTCCCCAAAAGAGAGGCAAAAAAAGGGACTTTATATTTTCCTTTTTTTTTTTTTTTAACACCAACGCCAAGACAAAACGCCGATGCCGATGTCGTCTGTCCTCCTTCCCCTCTCCTCCACAGATGCCGATCGTTCGCCAGCCACATTTGTGGAGGAGGAGGACAGACGACACGAAGAACGGGAGCGACGACAATAAAAGTAAAATAGAGACAAATGCACATAAATAAAGAACAACAACAAAGTTTTATTTTTTTTTTCCTTTTCGTTAAATTGCACGTATTCTTTTTTTTTTTGTTTTGTTTTTGCCCATACATGACGCACGATACGGTACCACATGAAACACACACACACACACACACACAGCCACACACGCGTCACCCAGAACGAACGAAAGATATCGTAGAAGCATGACGGCGATGTCACGTCAAGTAAACAACCGTTTTACCCACATTGTTTATCTGTTTGCCGCTCCTCCACCCGCCCCGAACTGGAGCGGCTATTTTCACCGCCCTCAGGCGTCTATTTGAGTTATCTCTATTCACGCGGAAATGAGTGCAGAATCGACGCCAATGGTGCATTCCGTAACGGCGGAAGAATGGGGGAAGGATTTTGCATACTCGCCCCAATTAATTTTAAAGAAGCAAAGGCATTACCATTCTCGGGCAACGCAATCGCCGGCAACCACCCTTTTGATGAGGTTGCAGCCTGGACTTTTGCCCTTACACGTTTTGGAGTGAATACCTGTAGGGAACAAGAACAGTATCCACGGAAATTGACATCAACACACTGCACAACAATATGGTAGTACATATCTTGTGCCGCACAAAACGCAAGCGACTGCTCGCGTGCTCTGCTCGCTTCACCTGTGCACGTCAGCATAACACCATTAGAGTCATAAACAATCATTTTCACAAAATGCTCCGCCAACAAGTCACTCTTTTTCACTACAGAACAATCACTCACCGTCGTTTGACGCAACAAAATATGAACATCACACGCGTTACTGAGCAGAAGATAGACAAAGTGAAAGCTTAGTTTCCCAGATGCTAGAAGAAAGTCGGTAACTACTGGTTTACGCCTCAATCCAGCATTGCGTAGCGGGGTAAGCGTCAC
>JASANX010000854.1:0-25395 GCA_030849745.1 Trypanosoma scelopori | reverse complement strand
GGGGGGAAAATGTTCGTGTCATGTTTACTCGCACACCGGTCGATTGTTTTGAGGACGTTGTTCGTGAAAAGGCCCTCGCTTTCAAAGGCGGAATAGGGCAACCTCTGTGTGGGGGCCTTCACAGCCTTCATTTGGCGCCATGACACAGGAGCCTTTTTTTTGATGTTGGCATGCCTAGTGGCCTGGTGCTTTTCAGCGTGTGGGGATGGAATGTCGCTTAGGGATGCCGATGGTAACGCGATGGTCCGTCTGGAGGGCAAGTATGCGATAGGTGTCACAGCCTTGTCTTTATTATTGGTGTCGCCTGCGATGCCATCTGGTGCGGCGGTTGTCAAGACGCTGCAATTTTATTGCTGTGCACTTTGATCAGATTGCTAGAAGTGTTTCCCTCGGTGAGAGAATTCTGCGTCGGCTCAAGGGTGTCACTCCATTGCGCGCGTGCACACCGTTTAAGAAATGAAATCCTCGATTTCCTGCATGCGATGTGCAGACCTGCGGTGTGCGGGGCGAGTTTCTCGTCAGGTATTCCTTCCCTCTGATAATAATGCTGCGGCGGCACTTATCGCGCCCCAATCAAAGGCAGACCGCCCCCTGCGAGGTGGCACATCCACCGCCACAAGCGCTCTGAAGCGGAGAGGGGGTGCGTGTGGCTTCCTAGACTGGCATCGCCCCGCGGGATTGTGGCGCGTTTGTTCTTCAACGGCGCTGGCGCAGAGGAACGCTCTCCGTACGCGATTGCGGAAGCCGAGGTGCGGTGCGTCCATGGAGCGCATCTTTACCCCAAAAATCCACGTCGACCACACCACGACCATGCCCATCATGCAAAAAAAAAAAAAAAAAACAGAAAAACACAAACAAACGAAAGCAAGGGAGGAAAAGGGACAAGACACGCCCACCCCCCATGTTGGCAGCAGAGACGCCACAGCTGCATAGCTTAGAGGCGGGATGGCACTACTTTGAATACGGGCGGATAAACCTGCAGATGGAATTTCGAGGGCAAAATCCGTCGCGCCCTCGGGTGTTGCAAAGGGAATTCGCGGGAAGCGAGTTGGGGGATCATTCTTCGCTCCCGTTCGCATGCCACCCCCCCGCTCCGTGCCAGAGAACGCGGAGATGGCGCAAAGACTGGAGGAAGGTAAATACCGCCTTGTTTCTGCAGGGTGCGGGGCGTTTCCCGTTCAGGGATTTTGAGCGTCGCCTGTCTGCCGTCCATACCTCGCGCCACAAGACTGGCGCAGAGTATTCCTTTGTTGTTGTTATTATTGTTGTTACTTTTCTGGCTGCTCCACAAAAACATCGACAATTTACTTTGCGCAATGCATGAAGGCTTGTGAAGGAGTTTGTATAGTTTGCTGCACTGAGTCAGGACTTATACAATAGTTTCTCACTTTCAATTCCTATGCTTTGTCCTGTTCCATTGGACTGGAGTTGCACATATTTCGTTGTATCATTTGTTGTTATATTGTTGTCGTTGGTATTTCTGTCTCATTTGCCCCCCCCCCCCTTTTTTTTTTTAATTTATTTCTTTCTCCTTGTTTTGATTCTCTTGTAAGAACCAAGAAGCACATTGTTATCTTCTCTACAGCTGATCTTGCGCTTGCATGTGCAAGAATGTCAAGCAAGGAGGAGGTGGCGACGCTCATGGCGAACGGAGATGCCGAAACAAAGATATCATTGTTGAAGAAGGCTGTTGTCGCTGTGACGAGGCAAAAACAGGTGCTTGAGGAACACAACAAACAGCTGCAGGATCAGATGGTTGCTATTGGAGATGAGCTTTCTCGCGTGCAGGAGGAGAATGCAACCCTTCAGAGAAGACTCGGAATTGTGGAAGGGGAGTTGGAGACGGAGCGCAAGCGTAGGCACTTTGGTGCCTCTGTCAGAACAACATGGAAGGGACTGTCCTCTTTTGTGACGGGTGCTGACGGGGACGAGAGCGCTGCGGGAGCAAAGCGACCAAAAGGCGCGCTGGCGCCAGTAAGCCTATCGCCAGAGGACCAAGAGAAGATTGTGTTGGAGAACGAGAGCATTCACATGCAACTGTTCGAAGCAAAAACGAAGTATGAGGACGAAAGGCGAGAGTGGGCGGCGAAAGGTGAGGCCCAGGCCCGTGAAAGCGCGAAACTGGAGGAAGAGCTCGCGGAGCTTCGGGCCATTCTTCACACAACAGCGCAGGCATGCGATCAGCTAAACGTGGATTGCACCAGACAGGCGGCATTGGCGCATTTCTGCCATCATTTTTTTGCCTTGTCGTGGGATGTTTTCAATCGTCAGCCGCGTGTTGTAATGAACCCTTTACTTGTGTCCACGCAAGAGGGCGTGCTGCCATGTGAAGTTCGTGAGGAACTTGCAGTGGGAACACTGAAGGGCGCCACCACATTTCTTCGCACAATGATGAGTTGTGTGTCGGTTCTCGTTGCCTCACTCCGCGACTCGTTTGGCCCTCAAATGAGGGAAATGACATTGGGCGACCTTCGATGTTACCGAGATCGACTTTGCACGCTACTCGAGGCACATGAAACATGGAAGTCAAACGCGCTTTTTCACTTGGAGGAGTTTGAGAAAGTTTTTGTATCGTCGATGATGCCAGGGGAGATGATGCTGCAGCTGCTGCGTGAACAGGAAGCCATTCTCTCAGGCCTTGATGGCTGGCTGGCGGTGGTATGCGAACACGCTCGGTTGCTCGTCGATGCCTGCGTGACTGTAGTGCAATGCGATGCAGAAAATTCTAAAAGTAGTAGGAGAGGAATGATTGAATCAATATCTCGGAGTGTAATGGACACTCTTTCCGTCATACGTGGCTCCGTCGAGGCAATTAATGCGCTTTGCCGCAACTCAGGTGAGGTGCTGAGGCACGAGGCGTGTGATTCGGCGGGGTGGCTGCTGGCGCTCGAACGATTTTGGTGGGAGGGCTGTGAGTCCTCCGCGTTGCTGAAGGGGGCTCTGGGGTCCCTTGAGGAGCTTCTGCGGGAGTTGGAAAATTACGCCACGAGTGTGCCCATTCGGGCAGCTCTACAGTTCATGCGGAAATCGCTGGGAAGTTTTGCTCCACACGTCTGCGGAAACACCGGAGCGCCGGCCTCGTCGCAAAAGAGAGTGGGGATGCCACGTTCTTCCTTTTCGTCGCCGCCGCCGCCGCTGCCGCCGTTGGCAGATGATCATGTAGCCTCGGCCACGTCGTCGCACATAGATAACAAGGAGCTAGTGGATGCCCTGGCGGCCGCAGATCGTGCTGCTGTGTGTTATCATACCCACATGAACTTCATCATGCTGGAGTTGGGGGAAAGGCAGGCGGCTCTGGTCAACGCTCAAGTTGAGATTAAGCGACTGGAATCCGTCAACCGCCAACAGGCAGATGACGCGGAGCGCGTGCAGGAGGCGCTGACGACACAAATTCAACTCCTATCGGAGAAACTTGTGGAGCAGACCACTGCGATGACCGAGAATGCCAGTATCAACATCATCAACAACAACAACAACAACAACGTCAGGCATGTGTAACGACAACATCATCAACAACAACAACAACAACAACGTCAGGCATGTGTAACGACAACATCAACAACAACAACAACAACAAGAAAACGAACAAACATCCATCCGTTTATACCAGTACAGGTCGAATGATAAGGAGAGTAAGACAATTACTGTGCTCTTCTGTGAGTGGGCGAATAAGTGAGTGAGTGCATCTGTGTTGCTGCATTCTGCAGATAATGATGCTGAGGGTGATATCGCTGTAGTGTTGCTGTTTGCGTGTTTCTTTGTTTCTTGGGCTGGAAGTGGCGTTTCCTCGTTCTTCTCCTCTTGCATATATATATATATATATATATATATATATATATATGCATGTATGTGTATGTATGTTCCCGTGTGCTTGCTCTTACTTTATCTGGGTGGTGCCTTTTGCCATTTGGAGAGTTCAATGCAGTTGATTTAGTGTCGTTTCCAGTTTCGGTTTTTTTTTTTTTTTTTTACCTCTGCCTTTTTTTTTTTTTTTCTTTCAAAAACAAAAACAAAACATCGATATCTCTGCAGAGAACGTTGAAGTGGTGCTGATGTTGGCTACCCCCGCTACCGTGAAGTTATGCAACTCTTTTGTGCCCAAGTCGTACGACTTGAGTGTGAAGATCGATCTCGCAAATTGGAGTTATGAGGGAAATGAGACAATTGTGCTGCAACGGGTACAAGACAATGAGGCGTTCAACACGATTCATTTGCATTATAGTCCATCAATGACTATTGACAAGGTCGCTGGCGCCACAATATTAGACCGCAACGTGGAAGCGGGAACACTGCAGCTGGAGTTGGAAGGACACCCGGAGGAGGAAGGGCACACAGTGACGTTTACTTTCTCGCATGAGATTCAGGAAGAGATGCGTGGCTTCTACCGCGTGCGCTTCAATACCACTGACGGTGTCGAGCACCGCATGGCTGCAACACATTTTGAACCCGTTGCGGCGCGGCGCTTTTACATATGCCAGGACGAACCTGCCGCACGCGCGGACTTTACGTTGCATGTTTCTATCCCCTCTAGTATGGATGGATATACGGTGCTGTCCAACGGTCCCCTCAAATCGAAGGTGCGGCAAGACAATATGGTGACATACCACTTTGAGACGGTTCCTGCTATTCCGCCATACCTCACCTCATGCTTTGTGGGGGAGTTTGAGCACATTGGCACAACCGTCTGCGGCGTACCCGTGAAGGTCTACACAGCTTTGGGTAGGCTGAAAAAGGCATCGTTTGCTCTCAAGACAACCGCATTTGCGCTGGAGTACTTTGCGAAGTTCTTCAACTGCAAGTATCCGCTTCCAAAACTGGACGTGGTGGCTGTGCCTGACTTTCCCATCGGTGGTATGGAGAATTGGGGGTGCATCGCGTGTGTGGAGTCTATTCTTCTTGATGAAGACTCATCTGGCGTGGCAACTCTCAAGAGTGCTGCCGCACTTTTGTGCCATGAAGTCTCACACAACTGGTTTGGAAACCTTGTGGCCATCAACTGGTGGGATGGGCTGTGGCTGAAGGAGGGATTTGCCTCTTGGTGTGGATACACTGCTGCTCATCAGCTACAGCCTTCGTGGAGGTGTGACGAGGACGCTATAACGGAGGTGGCGAGCGCTCTCAGGAGTGACATGTATGAGCACAGTCATCCTGTTGAAGTGCCAATTCATGATCCAGCTGAGATTACGCAGATATTCGATGCGATCAGCTACGACAAGGGCATGGGATTGGTGTTTATGCTAAAGGCATTTCTTGGAGAGAAAAAGTGGGGGCTCTCTGTGGCACACTACATTCAAAAATATCAGTACAGAGACACGCAGACGATACAGTTGTGGCAGGCGCTCGAGGAGGCCTCTGGAGTGCCGCTCACCGAAGCAATGCACTCCTTTACAACTCAAATGGGCTTTCCCGTCATCCATATTAGCCGACCAACGCCGTCTACAGTTGTCCTGCGGCAGGAACCTTGCCAATTCGTCTCGGCAGACTGTAAACGAAAAACACTGTGGCATGTGCCCATTGTGCTCGAGGGCGCTGATGGGGTGACACATCGTGTTACCCTTTGTGGCACTGAAATACAGCACGTGGAGCTCCCGGAGGAGCTCGTCAAGTCGCCGTGGATTAACGCCAACCCCTCCCGCCAGGGATTCTTCCGCTGTCGGTACGATGATAAACTCTTCTCAGCACTCTTGAACGTTTACTCCTCCCTCAGTGTTCCCGATCGTTGCGGCTTGATCGCGGACACATTGGCCTCCGTTTACATGGGTTATGAGGATGTGGAACGTTTGGCGATTTTTCCTTCGCTCCTATCCGAGCATGAATCGGACAAGAGCGTTTGGAAAGAATACTACTCTTGCATGGAGGACTTTCTCAGCTTTCAAGAAAACAACACGTTGCGCAATGAATTGCGGTGTCCTCTCATGTATCGAATGACGGAAAAGGCGAAGAAGCTACTGAATGAAACGCCACGCACGGCAGAAGAGCGCCTACAACATGCCTTCTTTATTAATTCGGGTATCGCCACCGTTTTGAAATGCATGCAAATGGAGGATTTGCAAAAGGACCCGATCGCGGCGTGGGCGCTGAAGGAGGCACAAGCCTACTTGGACGGGTCATCGTACTTTGTGGACACACTTGCCATGTCTCTCTCGGCCTATGTGCGTCTGGGCCCAGGCACCCTGGAAACACGAACCAACACCTTGTGGCAGCGCTTTACAGAGGTGCATGACAGCGATGAGGCATCTCGATGCATCTTGCGCGCCCTCTGCTGGGCAGAGGACCATGAGTTCGTTGAGAGCATTGCAAAGCGTTGCATTTACAACGACAGCATTCGTGCCCAGTACGGCGGGATGGTGTTCGCTGCAATGGTGTCAAACCACTCGCTGCCCGTCGGGTACGTATGGTCACTGTTCAAAAAACACTTTGATGGTGTGAAGCGACAGTGGGGAAGCGGGACCTTCCGAATCCAGAACATTGTGGAAAACGTGGGTATGTCCCTCACGTCGGAAGCGCACGCAAAGGAGTTTCACGACTTCTTTCAAGCGAACCCGTTGCCTCATGCAAATTTGGCCATTCGCCGCGCAGTGGAGCGCATCATGCTACACGCCTGGCTTAAGGCCAAGTGGGGTGCTGGGCCAAAGCTGAGCTATATCTTTTTTCCGCGGTGAGATAAATCAGGTGTAATGGAATTGTTCCGCGTGGGAGTTGAGGCACGGGAAGAATTGTTGTTGTTTCCACTTTGCACCTTTTTTTTTTTTTAATTCTAAAAAACGAAATAGAAAAAAAAATAATTGCTCTTGGGAACATGAAGAATTAACTCGCGGGAGGCAGAGCGGGTGATTGTGTGTTTGTGGTTTATTTCGAGGGGGACCCGGAAGATTCGGAGGCACCCAAGGGGAAGGAGCAGGCAAGAATATGAATGCAGAAGAAAGACTGGGAGGAAAACGAGAAAGAGAAGGAGAAAGTGTGTGTGTGTGCGTCAAATGTAATGCGTGTGCGGGAGGCAGGGTGGGGCGACTTCTCTTCCTTGCCGATCTCCAGTACCGTAAGATGAGCGATGGTACAGCGAAGGGCAAAAAAGAAGAAAACAGCAACAACAGCAACGACAATAAAAACAAGAGCTGGGGGAAACGGGGAGGTTGAGTGTATCGATCATTTGCGCGTATGTGCATCTGTGCGTGTGTGTGTGTGTGTCTGCGCACTGAGTGCCTCTCTTCTTTGTGAATGCTGGAGGAGGGTGAGAGCTAAAAATATATATTATTTATATTTTTTTTTCTTATTATTATTATTATCTCGTCCTGCCCTTAAAGCATGAAGTCCAGGCTGCTTGTATTTGGCTCTGGCGAGCTCGGGACAGCCTGCGCGCTTTCGTTGCTGGCGGGCAAGACGACGGATGAGGGGAGGGAGGCGCCGGTGGTGACGATGTTGGGTCGGGACCGGGAGTACCTGCACGAACTACAGCACAGTTCGCGAACCTTTCGACTGCCTGACCGCTGCATCCCCGTTCCTCCGGCGCTGTCTTTTCACGTTATAGGCTCGGATCCAGCTGCAATTTGCACGCCCGCTGAGGCGTCATTACTTTGTGTGCCGATGACAGGCATAACAGGCGAGGAGGGCACCAATCCGCCTGCAGAGGGATTGACGCCGCTTCTGGAATGTCTGCAGCAACACGCTGAAGCACCCACCTTTGTCTTCAGCCGTGGTTTCTCTAGTGATGGATGGACACCACTCGAGCACCTTGAGCGCGTCATGAAACCGAAGCTGTCTAAGCCTGTCGTTGTTTCTGGTCCGTTGTTTGCGAAAGAGTGGGCGACAGTCTCAGTGCCGCGCTCTAGTAACGAAGGAATCAGTAACGGGGTCGACAACAACGAGAACAACAACAACGGAATTTCCCTCACATTTGCGATGCCAGACGAAACGGATCCCGAGACACGTGCATCGTTGCACGCACTGACGGAGCGCTTGTGGCAACGCGAGTGTGTTGTGTGGCTGACGGAGCCTGGAGCCGCCAGGGTTCTCTCTCTTGTAAACGGTTGCTCCCTGCTGTGCAACATGGGTGCTGGTATGGTAAGCAGTGAGTACCCCGCCTCTGTTACTGCGATGATGTCCTATTTGCAGCATGCCATTCGTGCTACAGAAGACCTTGTCAATGACGTATTAGGTCGTCCGAAGGGAATGCCACTGCCAGCTTGTGCTGTGACAACGCTCGCCATGGCATGCACGAACCACGCCTCGCGGGAGTTTGTTTTTGGCCGTCGCCTGAATTACCACTTTCGCCACCGTGACGCCATCCGCGCTATTTTCCCGACAAACTCGCAGAAATCCCTGGACGCAACAGTCTCAGGACTTCACACGTTGTTGGAGCGGTTGACGCTGTCGTCACCCTTCTATGAGGTGCTGATGGACGCGTTTCTGACTCTGCTGCGGGCATCAGTGGCGGGCCGCGGGCTAGTCCGGACTGGGCGCTACGACTACCGCCACCATCTCCGTGGTGAGGATTCGCCATTGCTTCGGCACGTGACGGCTGTGGATGATGCGATGATCTCGGGTGATGATAAGCGCTTTGATGAGGCTCGGTGGGCGATGGAAATGGCGTTTGGTCATCAGGCTGCGGCAGCACCATCATCATCATCATCATCACCGTCCTGAGAGTGTGTATGTGGTTCTCTTTTTTTTTTTTTTTTTAACTCACCACCCTTCGGTCTCGTTTAAAAGTTCTACTGGCATGGGGAGGGGGACGAATGAAATGTAATGCAGTCGGGTGACAATCGAAAGAGGTAACATCTAGATAAATATCTTCTTCCCGTTCCGCTCCGCTCCGTTCCGTTTGCCTGTTTGTTTGTTTGTTCCTGTGCTTGGTGGATAATTAGCTAGATAGATAGATAGAGTGCGTAAGTGGGTGTGAGGGACTGGGGCTGGGTCTCATCTGGGTCTGGTTCAGGTGTGGATGGGGCGCATTACGGTTGACCTGCTGCGCCGACGCGCGGAGCACAATGAGGGGTGTCTGAGGAATCTGAAGGAGGTTGCCCTCCACCAACAGGACATTGAAAAGATTGAAGTGGTTGGTGATACCTGCCGCGAGCTGGAGATTCTTTACCTCTGCAATAACTACATTTCCCGCATAGAGGGTCTGCATCACCTCAAGTGCCTCAAGTACTTGAACCTGGCAGTGAACAACATCAGCTGCATCGAGGGGCTTGAGGGATGTGAAGCCCTTGAGCGTTTGGACCTGACCCTGAATTTTGTGGCAGATATCACGTGCGTGGAGGGGCTTCGGGCAAACTCATTTTTGGAACAGCTTCACCTCACGGGTAACCCGTGCACAAAGATTCCAGGATACCGTGCCTATGTTATTCACACGTTGCCGCATCTGCGTGAGCTGGACGGCGATGAGGCGGTACGCTCGGAGCGTATAGAGGCGCGGCAGAACAATGGTGAAGTTGCTGCTACAGTGGAGGGGGAATCGCTGCGGGTGCGTGAGGAAAAGCGCATCATGGAGGAGATGGTGGCGCAGGGCGTGGATCCCTTCCCTCCGCGGTATAATGAAAAGGGCGAGCGTGTGTACGGACACACACCGGAGGAGCGTCTGCAGATGCTTCGCGAGAAGGAGGAGGAAGAGGAACGCAAGAGAAGGAAGGAGGCAGCAGCGGGCCCCGGCAGCATAGCGGCACTGCATGCCGAGTTGAACGCACGGCCGAAGAGGCTCACTGTAGAGGAGGAAATCGCAAAACATGGTCGGCTCCTGCTGCGAAACGAACCAAAGCTGCCTTTTGTGCTCGATGAGGACGGCGACGAGGACGGCGAGGCGGCCATTCTGACGCTGCAGGTGCCGAAGTTTCTTTCCACTACCTTGATTGACGTGCAGGTGGAGGTGGACTACATCCGCATACTGGTGAAGGGAAAACTCATTCAGGTGCCGCTACAGCGCGAAGTTTCACCCTCCATGGCGGTTGTGCAGCGGGCGACGGTGACGGGCGCACTCAAAATTCGAGTTCCATATGCTCCACACGTTTTACAGGAGATGGCGGAGGCGAGGCGGCGACGACAGCGCATGCGTGGAGTGCTCATCGGAGATGAGGACAGCAAGGAGGGCGACAACGACGAGGGAAGGGCGATGGTGAAGTGACTGTCCGGCACGATTTATTAGTTTCTGTTTGTTATTGATGACCCACTTGTAGTCATGCGTTTCTATCTATATCTATATACTATCAGCGTCTGATTTGCATTCGCCTGCATTTCTTTGTGTCTCTTTGTCTCCCTCCCGCCCCACGCGTTTCAAGCTGCCGGGTAGTGGTAGTGGTGGTGGTGGTGGTGGTGGTGGTAGTCGTTGTCGTCCAGCGACTAACTCTGCAGGCAGAGCACCTCCTCCCTTCTTGTGCGTGTTCCCTTGTGCATGCACGTGTGTACTTGTGTGATCCTTTGCCTACCATTATGGCATTATGCCTCGGTCTATTCTCCGTTTTGTTGCTGCTTGTCATTTGCATCTATGCGTTCATTTTATTACACACACACACACACACACACAGCACACGCTCAGTTTTTGTATACTTTTCAAACACCATTTGTTTGTGGAGGATGGAACACCTCATCGATGTTGTCAACGATCTTCATGATGCCTTTACGAATGTAAAGATGAACATCAAGCTTAACCTTCCCCAGATCGCGGTGGTGGGAAGTCAAAGTTCAGGTAAAAGCAGCGTGTTGGAGGCGATTGTTGGTAAGGATTTCTTACCCCGTGGCTCCGGTATAGTGACGCGATGCCCACTTGTACTGCAGCTGGTGCAGTTGGGAAAGGGGAGCGCCGAAGAGTGGGGTGAGTTTCTTCACCGCCCCGGCAAAAAGTACTTTGATTTCTCTGATATCAACAAGGAGATTCAGAATCGCACGGAGGAGCTTGCGGGGAGGAATGGCATCACAGAAAAGGCCATCAACCTGAAGGTCTTCTCTTCCCACGTGCTCAACCTGACCCTTGTTGACCTCCCTGGACTGGTGATGAACGCTGTGGGCGACCAGCCAAAGGACATTGATCGTCAGATTAAGGACATGGTGATGCGGTATGTGTCACCCGTCAACACCATTATACTCGCCATTTCACCTGCAAACACAGATCTCGCAACAAGTGCTTCTCTGCGTATGGCAAAGCAACTGGATCCGGAAGGAGTGCGCACAGTTGGTGTGCTGACGAAGCTCGACTTGATGGACCGCGGCACGGACGCTTTCGACATCCTCACCGGGAAGGTGATGAACCTTCGTCATGGTTTCATTGGTGTGGTGAACCGCAGTCAGCAGGACATCAACGAGGCAAAGGATATGCTGGCGGCGCGCGAGGATGAGCGGCTGTACTTTGAAAACCATCCCGTGTACTCCGCCATTGCAGAAACGCAGGGTACAGAGTACCTGGCGAAGAAGCTGAATTACCTCCTACTGGATCACATCAAGGAGGTGATACCTGAGCTAAAGACGTACGTGGACAAGCTGGTGGATAGCACTAGGAAGCAGATGGAAAAACTCGGCATGCTGAACCAAGGGGGCATCGATCCCACTGCTAATATGCTGTCGCTCATCAAGTTATTTAGCGACACCCTTAACCATACCATTGATGGCGGTATGGCGGATGCATCGAAGGAGCTGTTAGGTGGTGCTCGACTAGATTACATCTTTCATGAGTGCTTTTCAAGCTATGTTAACAGTCTCTCTTCTATAAAAGACCTTACCGACGAGTACATCCTCATCAACACGCGCAACATGGCCGGCATGCACGCCTCGCTGTTTCCATCTGATCAGGTCTTTGTTGCACTCGCGAAACAACAGATTGGCCGCCTAGAGGAGCCTTCACTGAAGTGTGTGCAGTTTGTGTACGAGGAGCTAGTCAGGATTATAGAAATATGTGCAGAGAAACTAGACAGATTTCCCAAACTGCGACAGGCTGTCGTATCCCTTTGTCAACGATCCTTGGAGGAATATCGCCAGCCGACCAGTTCACATGTGCGGACGATTATTGCAGCTGAGCGTGGTTTTATTAACGTGAAACACCCCATGATGGAGAAGCTTGTTCAGCGTGCATTGTCGAACATATTCGGCACAAATAAGGAGAAGCAAAATCAGTCGTCAGCGCAACAACACCAAGGTGACGGACATGAGAAGGGGAAAAAGGGTGCTGCTGAAAGCGGCTCTGAGCATGGAGAGAGGCCCAATGCATCATTGCATGCGTCGAACATGGGGAACGTTCCGACAAAGATTATGCCTGGCAGCAATATGTCCGTGCATGAGAAGCACGTCAATGATACCATCCGAGAGATGGTAGAGGGGTACTTTAATGTTGTGAAGGGGAACGTCGCTGACCAGGTGCCTAAGGCCATTACATTACTTATGATAACAAAGCTGCGGGAGGAGGTATACGCAAAACTGGTGCGGGAGTTTTACTCCGACAAAGTCCTCGACAATCTGCTCGTTGAGTCGCCAGAGGTGGAGACGCAACGTAAGGCAACAATGACGATGATGACGGCACTCACAAAGGCACAGGCAGCACTGGATAGGGTGCGTGACTTCACCATGTCCTCCAGTAAGTAGTCGCTGTATTGCCCTTCTTCTCTGTTTCCCTTTTTTTTTTTTTGTTTGTTTGTTTGTCCCCCACCCCTTCTTTCCTTGAAATTGTATTCCTGGTTTTGCTGCATTTGAAGGGAAAGGAGAACGGGCACGAAGCCGGAGGAAATGAGGAAAGCCAAAAAATATATATATATATATATATATATTTAATATATTTGACCTTCAGGGTAAAAGATGTTTTCTTTTTTTGTTTTGTTTTGTTTCTGAATGACAGGCAAAGGGACTGTGGAAGAAAAGAAGAAATAAGGAGTGGCGGTGAGGGGAACGTGAAAGAAGGACGGATGGAGGACGGAGGTGTGGATGGGTGAGAGGAGGAAAAGAAGGCGGGGCGTGTCGAGTGGGGGAAGCAAACCCCGATGTCTCTATCTATCTATCTATCTATCTCTCTCTCTCTCTGCTGATGCTTCTCTCGGCATTCTCCTCCAGGTATTAGTTACTGCAGCCAGCGAAGCAGCTTGTCGATGTGGTCCCTTTTCCTCACATGCGTGGCTGTCATCGTTACTGGAGTCAAGGCCATTGACATGTGCCCGGAGAATGGCAGCCTGCATCTCATCGCGCCGGGTGGCACCGCGTACGGTCACATCAGCAGTCCAACCAACTCCGAATGTGTGCGCGGCGCGGCTGCGTCTATTGTCGTGTTGTTGCAACCACCCCCTCGAAGCCTTCTGCTCCCGACAGGTGGGTGGCAGTATCTCTTCGGCGCTGTAGTAGATGAGAAGCTTCCTGTCACATTGAACTTTACACTGAGTGCACGCTGCGGTGGAGTTGAGGTGTGTCGTGCCACCATTTACTACATCGTTGATCCGAACGCTTTGGCAAACGAGTCGTCAACCCATGACTATCCTACCACAAGTGATACGCATAGTCATACAACACCATTGAAGTACCCGCCGTGCGCAGCGTCCACAGCGGAGTACGAGTTGGTGGTAACGCCTGGTAAGGCGCACTTTGCTACACTGCCGACAACTGCCTTGCAACTCGTGTGCCCCACGGGCTACAATGTGTCTATTTCACAGCCAGAGGTTGGATCTGCCGCTCTTTTGGCCCCAAATTCATTGAGATTTGTGTACTCTCTGCTCAACATGAACAAGGAGGTGAATGTCACGATCCCATACGAAGTGGCGTGCGACAGCGAGGTGATGTGTGGTGGGGAAATGATGATTCGGGTCCACGATAGCGTTCCGCCATGCTCAAAGAGTCCATGGGTATATGATGTGAAGCCGGGGGAAGAGTTGAACAGAACGCTCAATATCAATGCCTCATGCAACGGGCTGGCAGAATGGCGTGTTCGCTCGAAGAATTTCCCAGGATCCCTGGAGTTCCGAGGTGGTGGATCGTTTACGTTCAGCGCACCAGAGGAGGAGATGGACGTGGTTGTAAAGGCCCGCTTCTTCTGCGACGATGAGGGGATATGCGACACCGTAATGGGATTCATCGTCACGAATCAAGTCCAACCGCCAAGTTCTGGGACGACTGGGAGCCCAAGCATCTCTGATGTGGCGCTCTGTGAACAGCAGTTCAATTTCACTGTTCCAACAGGAACCTTGTTGCGCGAGAGGCTTCAGGTGACACTGGACGGGTGCGACGTCATCACATATCATCAACCGTCGCTGGCACTCGAGAAAAATCTTCGCCTGAATATCATTGGTGATTTTCTGTACGTGGCCCCGCTGGGGGAGACTGTTGAGGTGCTTCCAGTGGACGTTTTATGCGCAATGACGTTTAAGTGCCGTACGCACATCACTATCACGTCTTATCACGAGGTAGCGATCCCAGAGCCGCCCACTGAGCCATCGGCGACGGATGCCCCTGTTTCCTCATGCTCCAAGGTGTATTACTACCAGACACCCCCGGGGGTCGCCCTCAGCAACTCTCTTAACAACATGCCAGGGCAGGACCCGTGTGCGCACGGTCGTTATTTTTCTATTATTGATCCACCTAAGGAAGGGACCTTGGACCTTGTCGCCGATGGCGACTTCCTGTTTCGTCCACCAGCGAGAGAAGGTCCATGCAGTTTCTCCTTTAGTATGTACTGTCTCAACAAGCTTTACTGCAAAGGTAATGCATACATCCTCGTTTCCAAGGAGGTGACAATTTCACCTGATATCACTGAAAATGAGTCTCATTCTTCTTCCCAGCCTACAATTGAGCTTACAAACCCGCAGATCAAATGCCGTGGGACGTGCAATGAGAGGGCGTGGAAGACGTACCCCGATGTAGCCATGTGGGACAATACGGCGGGTACCGGGTATGCGCGCGGCGATGGCCATCCTGTTGGTGGTATTCACGTTTCTTCGGCAAATGGCTCTATCATCGTCACAGTGTACACCATCGTTGGCAACCTCGGTCTGCGCTTTCCTACCTTTGAGCCCATTAAACATGTGGAAGGGAAATACTTTGAGCCAAAGGACTTTGAGAATGTCGTACAGCCTTCGTCTCTGGGGTTTGAATTGAGCTGCCTAGCGAACCAGGGTACCATCGGGGTGGGCGGGGATGTGTGGCAGTGGAAGACGCTGGACAATGGGACCGGAACTGGATCGGTCGGCGTCCTCTACAAAAGTGGCGTCTCATGGTACCAAAAGTTCGGTGGAAAACACATTGAGTGCGACACTTTTGCTGATTCCTGCCATTACGCACCGCTGCTGACCCCTGCCACATCAAAGGCGGCGGATACCATTGGAGGGTGGGAAGTTGAGATTGATGACTGTGATGCCACGTGGACAGGGACATTCCCTTACGCCTCACTGCAGCGGCTGAAGAAGTCAGATGGAAGTCCGATCTGGCATTTTCTCGGGGACAAGCAGATAAAGGCTACTGTGATCTCGGAAAGTGTCCGCGCGAGCTCCTGGAGTGATCCGACACGTGGCTTTGACCACCAGTACGAGGCACATGACGTTATATTCAACCTTGAGCAATTTGTCGTCGTGAACAAAAAGACGGCGGCCTTATTTTCTATCGACCCGGAATTCTTCGAGTACAAAAAAAATGGCGATCGGGCCTTTGGTGTCAACCTCCTACTGTATCCCCACGTGACACATGAGATGGAGACAAGTTACTCGGAGGATCGTCATGTGGTTGGATTTAAGTGGGTCACCCAAGACTGGAGCAATCCTGGCGCGGAGCAGTGTCCTACCTGCCAAGGAACCAAAATGCATTGCACGACAAAGGGTGAGCATGCCATTTCTACCTACATTGGTGAATTTCCATCAGGCGATTGTCCGCCGGGGAAAGGTCGCATCGAACTGCAAAAGGGTCCCGCCATGGATACCACATGCCTACCGAACCGCATGCATGTGTATAACCGCAGTGGTTTCTCGACTCCGTCAAGTTGTGCAACTTCCTACCAGAACCTCACCATCCGCGGCATCTCCATCGGCAGTGCCGCTCTTTCTGATGCGGTTCAGCGTGCCTTCAACTACGAAGGGCGTGTGCTACTGGAGTTGATGATGGCGGATGGCACAATGCACGAGGTGGTGTTGGAACTCTCCATGTACATGGCGCGCCTGTCACAGGACTCATTTGCTGCGGAAGGTGGCTTGAGTGTGTGCCGCGGCTCAGACTACTGGCCTGTGTTGGATCCTCTCGGGACTTCCCTCCCCGACTCTCCGTTTCTACTTGGCACCGTCACTCCCAGGCCGCTCTGCATCGATTTACTTAGCTCCACTTTTGGTCCAAGTGGGTGGGCCACGGTGTTTCTGCAGCTTCCTGGTATCACTCCATCTCAGGTGCATGTGCATTCTATCTTTTTGAGCTATAATGGCACTAATGTATACCTGTTGTATGAAGATCAAGTGACTGGAGTTGCGAGAATTCCCCCAAGGAATATTGGTTACTGGTGGAAGCACACACACCCTTTCCTGAGTTTCCGTGACATAACAAAGAGGGTGACAAACGGTACAATAACAGTCGGTGAAGCAGTGCGCCAAGAAGAGGTAGCTAATGTGTCCTTTGCTTTTGCGTTTATCCCTGGATCAATCAATTTGGCTACCAACGTAGAGGTTGTGATGATGGCCACGATAACGACGGACAAGGTAAGCACAAGTACCTTTCGCCGTATGCTGCATGTAGATCCAATGCTGACGCAACGCAGCCGCTACGGGCCGCCAAGAAAAGCATCAGAAATGCAGGAATTGGACAAAAAGAATGCCATCGGTGTGGGCGCCATCGTGGTGGTGGTAGTTGCGGTATTCATAACAGCTGTGGCGTACATGACGATGGACAATAACAGACCACTTCCACAATGGGTGCCTCGTGGCAAGCTGATCAAGAGCACCGTGCTCGCAGCTCTGCCGGCTGGACTTCGGCCAACCAAGAAGAGGAGCACAATCGTTCATAGGGACATGTACGATGCAATGAAGTCGGGCAGCTACTGATGAGCTTTCTTCTCTTTCTTTTTTCTTCTCACTACTCCTCTTATTACGACAGTTAGTCTCCTCCACCAAGCGAGTGACAGTAACAGGGAAACCAAAAGTAAATAAATAAAAGGAGGGGGATGTGATGGAGGAGGAGAAACTGAAATCAAATGGGGGGGGGGGGGAGGACAAAAGGACTGAATGCGATGAAACAAGAGCGACAGAGGAGTTGGTAAACAAGGGAACCAGAGAAGGTGCACATGTGTCTTCTCTTTGTGGCGCATACTGGGGACTATCATTGGAACGCTTGCAAACTCCCTTAGGCCAATGCACTGCATCTCAAGTGGTGCAAGGGGAAGATGGGCGTGGAGTATCTATATATATACACACACACACACACACTTGGAGATGGAAGAGAGTGGGGGAAACGAGGTCCGCATGGAGCAGTAATACGGGTGAATTACCGGAGATAAAAAGGGAGAGAAGAGCGAGAGAGAGAACGAAGGAAAGGGATGGAAGACGGGGGTTGTTTCTCTTCATGAATCCCTCGCAAAAAAAAAAAAAAAAAAAAATAGCGTCAGTATGCCGATCCGTTCCGTTTGTGGGAACACTTTTTATGTTGTTGTTTTTTGTTTTGTTTTTATCTGATCACATTTTTCTTGTGTTTGCATTGCTATTTGCACCTTTTGCCCGGGTTAGCAGTGGCAAAAGATGGGCAGAGGGGCGCTCACGTTGTACCCCGGAGTCTCCCGCTCTCCTCCTCCTCCTCCTCCTCCTCTTCACATTCATTGCTGGCATCCCTTCTCTCGCCGCAGTTGTGCTTCATCACCAGGATACACTTTGTGTGGAAGGTAGTGTCATGGGGGAGAGTTGTCAGTATCTGCGCACTCATGCGATCGAGACGAAAGCGCCGTTCTCGGCGCGCGTGATGCGGCAACGTTGCATTTCCACCCAATCAAATCTGAGGGCTCCCGGGGAAGACTGGAGGACCCTCCGTGATAACAAGCTGAAATCATTTTACACCCCGCGTGGGACTGAGGCGCCAAACACGATAGTGACTTCAAGAAGACCCTCCAAATGTTGCGGCACGCCAAGAGTTACCAAGTCCATCGCCATAACCCCGCGTGTAAATTTCTCATCGGGGCTGCATTGCAGGCACAGTCAGCGTATGCTCGCATCAGGTAACCTTGATGGCCGTGATCGTTGCTGCTCACTAAAGCCACAGGCCCACACGGATGTCGTCTCGAGGTCCGGTGTCACTAGCAGTCACACATATAATGGGAAGGATACGCTTTGCAAGCACGAGGCCCAGTGCCGCACGAAGAATCCATGCCGAAATGTGTCGCAAAAAACTGGCGGACAGAAGGGTTCTCTTGGGAATCGTGTTAGCTCCAACCCCCGTGAAAAAATACACTCGAAAATGCTTCCGTCTTGTTGCCAATGTGGCGTGGTGCTCGCTGAAGTCGCCGATGTGGCGAAACACAAGCTGCTGTGTCCAGAGGAAGAGGTCCTGTGCCCCCTCATGTGCGGAAAACTACTTCGTCGCGGTGATGTACTGGAGCACGTGAAGACGCAGGCGCTTCTGCATGCCCCGTTGTCGATTCCAAACCCTACGGACTGCGCTGGAGATGATCCGAAACTTGTCTTGGCGCTTGTCATGAATCTGCTGTTGGAAAAGGCGGACTGCGTATCTGGAAGCATCCCGCTAACCCAGACCAGTGACGATATGTTGGCGCTTTCCAAAAGCACAATGAAGATTCCTATTTTCACCTCCCCGATGCCGCATCCACTGGATATAACACTCTTTGAAACCTCTCTCTCGCGTGCGTCCTTGCTGCAGTCGACGATCGACCAGCAACAATCACCACCGTTGTCGTATCCGAGACAGGAGACTGCTGAGAAGAGACGGACCGGATACCCCATTACACGCATGGCGTCTAGTACGACTCAGACGCCTGAGCCTCGGTGGATCATCCCGGATCCGATCCCACGGGGCGATCTATCATTTCAAGAAGGTCTCGCAATGTGGGGGAAATAAATGCGATGTAGCTCAACACAATGAGCGAAACGAATAGGACCAAGTCGTTTCACATATGGTAGGTAACACGTACGAGGGAGGAAGTCGTGCTAAATGGAAATAAGTGGAAACTTACCGAAGAAACCAGGAAAAAAAAAAAAGGCATCTAGCAGAAACGCATTGAGTGAAAAAATTTTTTTGCTTTATTGTAGTAAACATAAATGTTGAACGGTTAGCCAATTGAAGGGTCAACAATTGCACGCACCATGTGCTTGAAAGAGTTTTTTACTTGTTTGTATGTATGTGTGAAAGATCATACAAGTGATTTGCCCATTGATCTCTACGGCACATCATTTGGAGGGGAGAAGCGGTGCATTTGGGGCAATTCGGATTTGTGCTGCGGGTCATGGACGTTGACGTTGAGGGCAGAAGTTATCCAAAACATGTGGTTCCGTATTTGTTGGGCTCACAATCCGTCTACCGCTACTGGGAGTACGATGCGGTGCGATGGACCCTCCTGCAGTAGTCCCCCCTCTCTCTCTCTCTCTCACTCACGCACTCACACACACACGCGCATAGGAAGATGCCGTTCTTTTTTTTTCCCCCTTTTTTTGATCTGTTTTTGTGTTTTGTCCTTTTTTTTTTTTTGTTTGTTGTTGTTTCTTCCTTACGCCTCTTTCAGCAAAAGAAAAGAAGAAAAAAAAAAGGATGTGTGTGTGTGTGTGTGCCTTTGCTTCTTCTTCTTCTTCTTCTTCCTTCTCGATGATGATGATGATGTGTCATCTCCTGTATTCATATCCTTCGTCGACAAGATTGCCAGCTTGCATCAGACACACTCCTTTTTTGCGTGTGTGTCTGTGTGTGTTGTTGTTGGATTCTGTTATTGCTGGTAATTGTATTTGTAGTACACGCCGCTGCCTTTTTGAAGTCCCCTGCCATTTCTTTCGGGCGGGGTGGTCGGCAGCGGAACATTTTTTTTTTTTTTTCGTTCTTTCCGAATTCTGAGCGTGTGCATCGAGGCACAGCACCTGCTGCGGCCCATCCTCCTTGATCATGGGTGATGTTTCCCTTCTCTTGCAGCTTGGCAGTGTCACTTGTTCTTCGGGTGTCACACAACTGTCGATCACACGGGCGACAGAAAAGAGGAATGAAAACAATTTCAATAGTTTTTTCCCCACCCATTTTTTCCCACTCCCCTCACGCCGCCAAACGGTTGAGAGGGGCAAATGGGGATGGTGGCGCAACGCCCGCGGTGTGTTATTGGTGCGGCGGCGGGTGGAAAAGGGAATGGGGGACATGCCGTGATGCCGGCGCGTCTTCGCTCAAATCCCATGAACGCGCCCCGCAGCGCAGGGTGTGGTTGAAGAATCGAGTGTGGGGGGAGATTGACACCCTTGTGGCGTTTGATGTTGCAACGGGTGACGGAAATGGTTTGTTGCCGGAGTACGTTAAAACCAAAGCAAAACACAAATAAAAGGTGGTGGTGGTGGGGGGAGTGAGAGCCGTGGGACTCGACCGTTCCCGTCCCATGCCTTCAAAGCGAAAAACAAAGATGTCGAGAAAACAATGGACTGCTTGTTGTTGTTGTTGTTGGTGTGGGGTTTTCGTGCAAGTAACGAAGGGTGAACGAAAAAAAATAATGGCTTGTTTGTTTCGTGCACCCTGTGGCCGTGCATGTGTGGTCTTCACTTGGAGTTTGAAAGCGTGTCTGTTTGTATGTTTTTTTTTTCCTTTTGAGAGCTATCGAGGGGAATGGCGTCTTCCCGACATCGTTTTGCAGGCTTTGTGGAGTACACACAAACAGACGTATGTTGAAAGAAAAAAGAATTTCTTTAATTTTTATCATGATGCACCTTCTCATAGTACACATGCGCTGAAGCCTCCACCCTCACCCATCCTTCTCTGCACCCATGCGCGGGTGGCGGCCTAAAGGGTGCTTTCAACATCTCCTTTTCGTCGGTGTCCGATACTCATGAATGATAATGATGATGATGGTGATGTTTTTATTTTTATTTTGACTAGATTCCTCTTATGTGCTTAATTTTTATCCATGCAATGATGCAGACAGCGCGGGGAGGATGGAAGCAGGCAAGTTGGTGACACAATCCAACTCAAGCTGCATGGGCGAAGCGAGGTACAGCGAGGCGAGATGGGCTAGTGTAGAAGAGATGAATAGGGCGTTAAAAGCAAAAAAAAAAAAGGAATGAATGAATGAATGAATGAATGAAGGTCGAAGCAAACGAACAACATTTGATGGTTCAGTGATGTGAATACTAAAAAGGAATAAAATTGTTTGTGGTGTCTTTTGGCATTTTAGGCCTTTTGTCCAGCATCTCTTTCCCTCCGTTGGACGCATCAAAATGGAACGATGAGTTGTGTGGGGAGGCGGTGGTTGACACGCCGTAAAGGCTTGATTTATATACGGCACGCTGTCTTTAAGCCGCGCTTCCATATCCGCCGATGTCTTTCCTTATTCCCGGATTTTGTTTTGCCTTTTCTCTCTCTCTTTGTGTGTAATATTTGTCTTACCCCACTACAACCATCCCTGCCACACCGCTCAAGTGAGAGACCGGCGTGGCTGTTGGGGGATCGTGTCTGGTGTAATTTGTATTTATGTTGTTTTCCGCAGAAGCTTGCAATGAGAATGTGCAACACGATGCGGTTGATACACACACACACACACACACACACACACACACACACAAACATGATGGGATGTGAGGTGGGGGATTGGGGGTTTCACCAGTGTTCGCCAATGACTTTATTCCCTTTTCTGTCATAATTCTCTGAGGAAACCGCATGGATGAGTTTTAAGAAAAGAGTTCTTTTTTTTTTTCCGTTAATTATTTTTCCGTCTCGCCTGTCGCCCACACACCCGCTGCGCTCCTTCCTCCTCGTGGCAAGGGGGTCCTACAGGAGGAGGAGGAGGAGCCACGCGAAAAAAAAAAAAACAAAAAAAAAAGAAAAGAAGCCACTTTGTATGTCGACCTTCTGGGAAGTGTGTGTTTTTTGTTCTGTTTTTCCCGATTTATACAGAACGCTGGGCGATCCTCTTTGGATCGAGCGATGACAATGGATCCCCCACCGTATCGGTGCTTATTTGTACTTGAGAGTCTATGCCCTTCTTTCTTCCCTTCAAGAGTGTTACAAGAAAAGAAAAAAAAGGAGGGGAGGGGAGGGTGACGCGCCCGACCGCATCAAGACGCACATACCACTGAAGCCGTGAGAATTAGGTGGATAGAAGGCGTCTTCAGCCTCAGACTATTAGCAGCGGCGCAATGAGGCGCACTTTCGCCACCTGGCTCTTCAAACCCTGGATATCAGCACCAGTAGCGTCAAACGACTTTGATGCTCTCAGAAGAGCTGTTACACCCTCTTCCGTGGGAGGAGGGAGGGCGTTGTCCGTTGCTGTGAGGAAGGCTGCAACGCCTACTTGTAGCGCAAGTGGTAGCAGCACCACTGGTGTGAAGGGGGTGCCTCGGGGGCGAAAGAAGGAAACGGCGAGTCAACACGGAGGTGCAGATCTTTCTGCCAAGAGAAGACAGTCACCGCATGTCAAGAGCTCCTTGCCCAAACGCGCTGCGCGTCCGACGGCACTGATGGAGGAAGACGAGGAGGAGGAGTACAATAAGAGCTCTGGTATGATGTCCACTGGCGATGGTGTGGATGATGCTGCGATTGCATGGGACGGGGAGACGACGTACGATGTGAAAGAGATGACTATTCTTGACGGCGATGGAAGTTCGAGACCACCCCCACGTCGGAGATCGGCAGCGGCATCTAAGACCAACAGCAAGAATGCCGTGGTGGTGGAGGAGGAGGAGGAGGAGGATGACAAAAACTGGAGGATGGACGAGGACGAGGATGAGGACGGTAGCACCGCAAAGGGCGGCTCGCCAGCTGCGGGTGACACTGCACCCCTGTCGGATGATCAAAGTCGGCTTCTGAAGGACCATTTCCCTGAGTTGGCTGCAGAATATGACACTGAGGTTAACCAAGAGCCATTGGATGAGGTATTTCAAGACAGCGCCCGTGTGGCATCGTGGAAATGCGTGGAGTGTGGCTTCAAGTGGAAGAGTGGAGTCTTTGTGCGAACTTGTTTGCGGACTAAATGTCCAAGATGCGAGGAGGAGCGCAATCCGCGGCTAGGGAGCCGCTTCATCCAGCTATGGGAATACTCTCTCAATGATCCATGTCTTGACCCAAAGACATTGACGGCTAGCAGTAGCAAAACAGTTTACTGGCGTTGCCAAAACTGTGGTACTAGTTACCAGGCTCGTATCAAGGATATGGTGGCAGATAAGGCGAAATGTCCGTCGTGCTCGCTGCTCAACCTACACGCAGATTTGGACAAGGATGAGAATGGCTTACTGCAGGAGTGGCATCCTATCAAGAATGGAGATCTGCAGCCGAGTCAAATCAAGCCGACTGACCGCACAAAGGTATGGTGGCTCTGCATGGCTTGTGGACACGAGTGGGAGGCGACGTTCGCCGCACGGCTCAACCGGTCTAGTCGCACAAAGGGGAAAGAGTGCCCCGTTTGCCATGGAAAGGGGAAGTATTAGGTCTTCCTTGTTTCCCTGCCACTACTTTTTCTTCTTCTTCTTCCCCTTCTTCTTCTTCACAGAAATTGCACTTGGAAGAGCGCATTCCCTGTACACTTGTGATCAAAAGCACAAACAACAACAAAATAGGAGTTCGATTCCAAGGCGATAAGTACTGCATTGTAGAGGCAACATGATTTCTAAATCTCTTGACACACACACACACACACGTTTCTCCAAATGGCACGCGCTTGAGATGTGGATGCTCCTCCATCTTTGCCCTATCCTCCTCTTCTCTTTTTCTTTCTTTCTTTCTCTTTCTACGTGTGTATGTGTGTGTATATTTATCAGTATGTTTCTGTATATAGCAGTTTCTCTAAGTTGGGGAGGACGAGAAGAAACGAGAAGAGGGGGAAAGTGGGTGGTGTGAGCGTAGGCGTGGACTGGGTCACACACGCAGGCATTCTGGGGCCGCTGAACAATGACACCCGTGGAAAACCCATACAAGGAGTCTATGCGGCGACTTGTCACGTACGTGGGGCTTCCAGACTTTGGTACCGCACGGACAGTGGCATCACCTCCCAGAACTGGGACCGCAGCGCTCTACTTTCAGTCCCCCGAAACACCCGAGTGGAAGGCGCACATTGCGTCACTCCCCCCTGAAGACTGCCATAGAGCGTCGGTCAAACGGCGCCTTTCGGCATGCTTATGGTCAGCCGCACAGAATGATTTGTGCTTGTGGTGCTGGTTTTCGAAGAGCATGTGCCTTTGCGCTCGGCTGGAAAAGTATCGAGAGCAAATTCTTTCGAGCCAACTGAACTCCTCAGTAATGGTGACGATAGTCATGCACCCGGGAGAGGTGATGCGGGGAACGAACTCTGGGCACATTGCAGCGTTTATTTTGGGAGCCCCTATCCTTGTCTGGGGGGTGGCTGAGGATGATGCCTATCTGCAGGAAGTGTCTGCCGTGGCAAAGGATAACGTTTGTCATGATCATCTCTACACCGTCTCGTTGTATCCAGAAGAAGGTGCCACCCTGGTGGAAAGCCTTGTACAGAAGCTTTCTAAGACCAGTAAGGTTCACCTTCTTCTTTCGGATGGAACGTGGGGTCAGGCAACCTCGCTTAACCGGCACATTCCCCATCATATTCCGCGAGTTGCTCTGCGGGTTGATGAGTCATATGCCTCACTTTTCCAGGCATTGCGGAAGAGAACGAGATTGACTGGGGTCTCAACACTGGAGGCTACTGCCATGGCGCTGGAGCAGTGTCAGAGGGGTTTAAATTGCGCAGAAGAAATTGTGAGTTTAACCACGAGCACACTGACGGCGGCGATGAAAGAGTTTGTAGACTTGAGATGCCTATTGAAATATCGTGACGTGTGCTTTGCTGAAAACTCGGAGGCTGTTTCTGACATTGTTAAGCGGCGTGATGCAAGTCGCCGTGAGGCTGCGCTAGATCGTCTTCGGGAGCTAAAACAAAGAGCAAAACACGAGATTAGGTTGTTGCTCCCCCCGGTAGCAAACTACTGCTACGCGTGCAAGAAACTCATCTGGTGGCACCGTATGATCGAACACATGCTGGGCAGACGCCACCTGGAGGCCTTAAAAACTAATCCTCGCTGTGCTCCCAGCAAACTATTGCAGGTGTCTTGACAGAAAAGCACACATGCTGCCTACTGGGTCATTGGAGCATGCGCGGTGCCGCTGATGCGCTGCCTGGCTCGCGAACCGCCTTTTTCCCCACCCATTTTTTCCCACTCCCCTCACGCCGCCAAACGGTTGAGAGGGGCAAATGGGGATGGTAGCGCAACGCCCGCGGTGTGTTATTGGTGCGGCGGCGGGTGGAAAAGGGAATGGGGGACATGCCGTGATGCCGGCGCG
>JASANX010000853.1:0-32769 GCA_030849745.1 Trypanosoma scelopori | reverse complement strand
TGCTCCCGCAAAGGCTGCTGCTGCTCCTGCAAAGGCTGCTGCTGCTCCTGCAAAGGCTGCTGCTCCCGCTGGCGGCAAAAAGGCTGGTGGCAAGAAATGATGAGGTGCTGTTTTTTTGTTTTCTCTGCTTTGGTTTTTAATAGGTAGTGTTGTCTGCATATATATGTGTTTTGTTCATGTATCCATGTGTTTTTCTTTTTTTTTTTTTTTGTGTGTGTGTGCCTGTCGGGTCAAGTGTTTGCTTCTGGTTCTTCATTCATCTTTCCTTCGGTGGAGTCTATAGTGAGGTTGGTGCAGCACCTTCAGACCGTACGCTATCCGAGATCGACTTTGATTTGTTCATATAGCGAATCCCGGCTCATCAGCCTGAGCAAGGTTACTGAGAGCGGAGGAAAACAGGTGGATCTCGCTACCATGAATGGAACCACGCTGGAGTTTGTGGGACTGCAGCCAGAGGCACAATCATCCACGCCACTCCGGAACCGAAGCAATGGAAAGACAGTTTCTCGGATCGCTCGTGAAGCGTCTCCCAATCTGACGCCGCGAAGAGGTGTTCACGCCACAGTAGAACGGAGTGGCGCGATCGCCGACCTGCGCCGCCGTGCAGAGAATGTCAGTTCTGTTCTTGGAGTGAATGTTCTTCACATTGAAGATGTTTCTGTGCTGCAATGTAAGGTCATTGAAGTTGCAGAACGGCTTCTGCGGGTGGAGGAGTGGTATAATGAACAGCTGCAGGAACGCAGTGCATATGTAGAACACTGTATGACACAGTTGGCGGCTGCTACTTGTCAAAAACCAATGCTGTTCACAGATGGAATGATCGCACCCACGACGGTGCGCACTAGGTGTGGTGCAAATGGCACTACTGCGAAGCTGAGTTCTTCTTCACTTGGGTTTGACAGTTCATCGGCTTCCCGTCATGCCACCACCGTCGCCATCGTTACCCCTGTGGCCCGTGCTGCGAGGTCTGCGAGCTCAACAACTTCTAAGAGTTCTCGCAATCGCCTCTTACACCACCGGCAACACACTGCATCTCCAGTGAATGCTCACATTCAATCACCAGTGCGTGATACATCGTTGAGAAGTCCCATCTCATCGCGGCGCTACTCACGCCCGGACAAACGCCAGGTCAATGCAGGAGGTGGTGAGGGTAATAATAGTACCAGCAGCAGAGACCAGGTAATGGGGACTAGGGCAGAGAGGCGTAAAGCCCGTACCTCAAGCATGATTCTCAGCCGCAGGTCAGTGGAAAGTAGTGAGGTGGGAGTAGAGGAGCTCGTGGGCGACCTGCAAGGGGGTTTAAAGAACCGCTCCACTCTGGGCTCATCCTTCTTGCTCTCAACGCCAACAGGGAATGCCACCCCAAAGCGCCTGCGTCCCTCCTCTGGCAGAGTGGGACACTTGTCTCATTCACGAAGGCGGGATTAGAGGTTGTAACTCTGGTGATATCTATCAGTTGAGTCGTTGGACCGGATGATGTTGCGGAGTTCGCTGAAATACATCTTTGATTAGTTATTTGCTCCCCTTGTCTTCTTCTATCAATTGTGGCTGTAGCGTTTAGATTCTACACCCTCCAAAACGACGACAACGACAACAACCACTGTCATCACCCTTGTTTGTATTTGACTACATCAACGGCGAATCGGCGCCTCTACAGCAGTGGCTGAAACGCTGCATCGTCTCTTTTCAGGAACTCGTCATGAAGCGTCTACAATTGCTTCATGACGAGTTCATATATATATATATATATATTTGCACTTGCCAGTACGTTGGTCTCTGTGTATGTGTGCATATCCAATGTGGATAAACTTATTCTGTAGTCACATCTCATCAAGAAAATTTTCCTTCTTTCTTGCAAGCGTTAAGGAGAGAGAAGAAAAGGGAAGGGTGTGGTAATGGATCGACGCAGCAAAACATCGAGCCCCATCCCTAGCTCCCCGCGACCTGGCGTGAAGAATATACTCAAGAATGTAGATTGCCATGTTCGCCTCATGTCACACCTCGAAAACACATCCACCTCGTCTAGTTACACGGCTCTACGTCTAAAGGACACGCAGACGGGCGCGTGGTCTGCACCGTTTAACGTCACGCGCGTGCATCGGGCTACCCCGACAGATGTTTTCTACCAGGATGTTATCGCACCTTGTGTAGCGAATTGCATGGTAGGACAGAGCTACCTCTTCCTAGTCAGCGGCCCCTGCGAGAGTGGCCGCAGTCAGACACTTTACGGTAGCCCACACCACAGCGAAAAGGGTATCATCGAACTCGCCGCAGAGGATTTACTGCGTGGTACGGCGGTGGCAGTGGGTGGTGGGGGCGAGGCAGGCGGAAACCCTGTGACGGTGACCCATTCAGCGTTTGTTACACGTGGTGCACATATGATTGAGACGGTAAGCGGGGATCCTGTGCCAATTGTGGAATTTCCGCCTCCCTTGGGTTCGACCGCACTGCCGCAGATGCAACTGCTTGATTCTGCGCATGACGCTGTTCGGATACCTGTGAAAAAGCACATCGACACCTCCTGCGTCGTGCAGTTTCATGTCTACGCGCCGGTGGACGCCTCCGGGAGGCGTTCGATGGCCACGCTGACCTTTGTCGATGTCGCTGCATTTCGCCCACCGCACTGCGGTGAGGTTCGTCACCTTGTGGAAACGGTGCGCCGCGTGGGTGGTGTTTCGAGTGACGGAGATCCTTGTTTTAAGCAGACGAAGCTCACCACCTTGCTTGAACCAGCTCTCGTAGGCTATGTGACGCTCATGTCAATCACAACTATCAGCGGGCGGGCGGACCTGCACGAGGCCGCATGTGATGCACTACGTTTCGCAGAAACGCTTGGTCGAATTCATCAGGTACTGATGCTTGTGCACGTCAATACCCCCAAGTGGCTTATGGATACAGCGGAGAGGCTGGAGGATCTGCGGATGCAACGTGAGCGGATGCTATCGGATCAGTATGCTCGCGGCGTCTATGATTTCTATCGAGCAGCCACCAAATGGTTAGCAGAGCACGTTGGCGACGTAGATGGTACATTCGACAAGTTGCTCGAGGAGACTGAACGCATCCGGCAAGACGTTGCACGCGAGGTGGAGGGGCAAACGAAGGACCTTCAGGCACGCATACAGGAAGAGCAACAAGAGTGCATGGCTCAACTGGAACGGACACGTGCCGCCCACGCCATGACGACATCACAACTAGAGACAGTAAAGCGGTTGGATGAGGCGATAGCCGCGTTAGATCAGCAACTCACACAGGGTGACTTCTATAGTGATCATCGAATTAGTGAGATGCGCATTGAGATCTCCACATTGGAGAACGAGACAAATATGCATCGGCAGGAGATGGCGCAGTTGGAGAAGGAGGAAAGGCTAAACAGCAGCAAGTACAAGGAGGTACTGGACGTACTCCAGAAATACGCTGAGGATCTCACTAATGCGCAAATGCACTTTGTGCTTGATACCGAGATGAAGGCTATCAACAACAAGAGACAGCGGCTCGAGGCGGACTTGGCACTTGCATCAAGCATGGCGCACCGGACCACCGACAACCTCCGCGTCAACCGCGAGCGCCGCTCAAAGATGTCACGACTGACAATGATGCAACAGAAAGTGGACGCACTGCGAGAGCGGGTCCACACCGGTAGCATGGGCAACAGCACGAGCTTTTGCGGGAAATCCGAGCGTGGCGATGCCTTTCTGTCGGAGTCAGCGGGGAGCAGACGCTGACAATTAACGGGTACGGTTGTTTTTCTGCGGTGTGACTCCTTGTCGTGCATGTGCGGCTGTTGGTCGTCTAGATGTCTGTTTATTCAAAAAGGAAAACAAAAACAAAACAAAACGAAACAAAGCAAGATTCACATCTCCCCTCACTGTAACGACGAAGGACACCCGTGCATCTCCCCCACACACAAACACACAAATACATGCGAGAGGGAGGGATCGAAGAAGAAGAAGAAGAAGAGAAAAAAGAGATAGTATATATATATATATATATATATATATATATATATGCATAAGTGTACCTTCCCGGTACATTCTATAGATTTACATGCAGCTGCAGTTGTCTTCGTTCTTCCTGTACATTTCCGCGTCCTGGACCATATATATATATATATACGGATGTATGTGCATATACACATGCCTTGCATTCTGATGACATGTGTCCAGCGTTGAACTGTAGCTTCGTATTTCTCTCTCTCTCTCTCTCTGACATTTTGTAGCGAATAGCAGCAGTGAGAAGGTGATAGTGCGATAGGGAGAGAAGCAAATACAGGACCGAGTTTCAATGGCGGAGCATCATGTGGATAATGTGAGCTCCATGGGCCACAGCATGCCTTTTTTTCAGACGTTTGCTGACGAAACACCTCAAGAACCAAGCGATGATGAACTCATGCATGAGGTGCTGGCGATGAATACGCTCGCCATGCAGAGGTGCAATGAGGCGATGCTCGATGAAGCCAACACCATTCTTGGTGAGGCATACATGAAACTACACAACCACGTGTCAAGCAGCGATACACGGATGATTGACACGCTGCGCTCCATCACACTTAACAACCTTGGCGTTGTGGAGTGTCACCGCGGACAGCATCGTCAGGCGCTAAGTCACTTCGAAACCGCACGACAGCTGGAGGAAGCATGGAACTCGGCATCACCATCGGTCGCACTCAACAGCTGTGCCGCCTACAACGCACTGGGTATGTATGATAAAGCGACGGCTGCTGCAACGGAGACTATTGGAATGCTGCGCAGCTTGGCGATTCAGGAAAAGAATGGTACGGGCACCCTTGGTGGGTCAGCCACCGATAACAAAACCGCAACAAACGGTACTCTCTCCTTACATGAGGATGGGATTGTAATTTCCAACTCCGATAGCAAAGTGCTCTGGGGAGCCGCATGGCACAATATGGCTGTTGCGCAGATCAACACGGCGAAGTTAAGCAAGGATCCCAGCGAACACAGCAATGTGGTGATCTTATTTCATAACGCCATGCGCTCGACGCAGGAGCTCTTGGGCAAACATCACCCCATGACAAAATCTGTGACGGCAACATACCGCGCAGTGCGGGATGCTCTGCGCTCACACGGGGTCTACAAGCAGCATCACACATTGCTTACTGTCCCCTCTCGCCCCGTTGATCCGCGCGATGAGGATGATATGATGGAAAGGTATTATCAGCAAAGTGGCGGTTTATCGAGGCGCCGTGCGAAGGATAAATACCACCACGACCTCACCATCACCTTCTACGGAGAGGTGACAAATGGAGTCCGACTAAAGGAGCGATTGGACCCGACACCATATCCCGGGGCGAAGGATGTGCCCTTCCGCATAACGAAGAGGAAGAAGATGCCCCATGTACTGCGTGGCATGCCCCTAAGTGAAACACTTATGAGGGCTGGCCAGCTGTATGGAAATCCACACCCACTACTCTGCTCGACTGCACCCGATTGCCATGGGGCGACGACGCCAACTGCAAGACATGGATATACCCAAGGGAAGAATAATTCCCATGCATGCTCGACGTCTAATCGTCAGATGGCTGGAACAGCTAATACATCTTCCGTAAAGCACCAACCGAAACAGCCCATACAGAAGCCGATGCCTTCTAGTTATCAATATGTATCACTAAGCGACCAACAGACATACTGGCATACGGACACAATGGAAACGTCAAACGATCAGCCGGAAAAGCTCAGCCAACACCACAGATCATCAATTCGACAAGAGTCACATTATCATCATGCAGCAGCTAACTCTCCGGTTGCACCTGAGAGAGCGTGGAACACCCGAAATGAGCCTCGAGAGTCAATGAAAGGGATTTCACCGAGAAACAGGGCAGACCTATCCTCCAGTGAGAGAATGCCGCGACCTCCTTCACCCCAAAGGGTTCTCCCCCCGCTCAATAGAGCATCGAGGGACATGTCCTCGCGAAGGAATCCAGCGGTTGAGTCAACGGTTGCAGCGGCGAAGAGTGGGACGGCTAGAGGCAATTCAAGTTTAAGGAAGGAGTCAGTGCCCGTGACAAACGCAGCCATGTCGAGCATGAGGCCCGCTTACGAGCAAATCAAGTACATTCTGCTAGCTGATCCTCAAAAAGGCAAAGCGAAGCAGCATGAAAAGGTGGGTAATGCTTCGGTCAGCAAATCGCTACAGATGGTTTCTGCTCAGGTTAATGCCGGTGTGCAGTCGCCTGGAAGCGAGTGGTTGGTGAAAAAGGATGACGGAACCAAGTCACACCGGCTGTTTGACGCGATGTGGGTGACAGCCAATGCATCGCTGGATGGCTCTGCGACGCGGACGGTAGGGCGTCCTAGTTACTTTGTTTCGTCTAGCGTGGACCTCTCCAAAGAGCCTCTGCTGCTGCCAGAGGAAGTCATGCAGATGATAGTGGAGAGTAGTTCATCCTCTCTGGGTGACGACCCTTCTTGAACTTCAACCAGCGGTTGATTAATTGATCACTTTGCATATGCCTCTAAGCTTTTAAGGTGTCATTGACGCACCGATAAATGACACTACAAAGCCGTGAAATGCGTACTGCAAGCGATGCACACACGTACATGCATGTTTTCAATGTATAAGTTATCATCCCCCCCCCCCCCCCAAAAAAAAAAAAAAAAAAGAAACGAAACCAAAACAAGAAGCGATGAAGGGATGTAAAAAAAGATTCTACATGAGTTATTTGGGCGCCTTAGAGAGAGAAGAAAGCAGGGGGTTTGGAAGGGGCGGGACTGGTGCTGTTGCCAGTGCAATTTCGCCTCCTTTATTTCCCGTTGGATACCATGTTCTCACAAGATGTTTTTTTTTTTTTTTTTCTTTTTGTGCGTGTGTGTGTGTTTCTGTTGTCATGAGACGTCTTTTTCACTGGCCTCCCCCACCCTGAAAAATTTTGTTCTTGTTTTCCTGTTGGTGTTCTTCACACTCTTCTTCTTCTTCTTCTTATACGTCAGTGACACCTGCATCTTCTAGACACGCCCTCTCTCTCCTTTTCCCTTTTCTTACAAAAAAAAAAAAAAGATTTCGCCTGTTGTTGTTTTCTCACGCTTTCCCTCTTGATATGATGATATCTTTGCAAATGTCATATGTGCGGGGAATTTACTCCCTACTTTCTACTCGTGGTTTTTTTTTTTTTGTTGTTGTTGTTGGAGTCTCTCGCTCCTTCCCCAGCAGGACGAGGGGTGGTGGGGAGTTAACACGAGAAGACATGTCGTCAGAAAGCGTTTCACTCCTTTATCTCTTTAGCGCACCGCACCTCACCTCACCCCACCTGAAAAACAACAGCAACTGGAATTTTCTTTCTCATCTCTTCTAGCCTGTCTAGCTGAACAAGAGACAAAGGGACATCAAAAAAAAAAAAAAAAGAAAAAAAAAACTTCCCGTGTGAGGAATATGGCACTTGTGGATTCTTACCGTGACAGTGGTGTTCTCTGCACGCTGCGTGTCAATGACCCTCCTTCGCCTACCGAGTTGGAGCGGAGGCTCAGAGCGGGTTGCCTGCCTTACCCCTGCCAGATGTTATGCCACCTTGTCCCTGCGCCCACTGCTGCTCCACCATCCACCCATGAAGTCATCATGACGCAAACCCCCCCAAAAGATGAGGAATCTGGGCAGCGGGCACACAAGATCCGTCTAGCAAATGAGCGTGATCGGAGTCGACAGGAGCGCTACGCCGAGCTGCTGCGCAGCCATTATGTCCCCCTTGTGCCGTTTAACACTGTTTTGGATCAACAGGAAGGACCACGCACATCGCAGACTATAGAGGGACATTCGGAGATGAGCAGGCAGGTGCGGCAAATCGCGTATGACGAGGAATATGTCATGTGCGCAGGGTTTCACCCGCATCCTTGGCTCTACAACCACCGTGGCGGACGCGGCGCCATGATGGAGCCACAACCAGCCCCACGTCTGGATCGCATGTTCCCCCGTGATGTGGCCTTGCCACCACCACGCCACCTTCCTTCGACAAAAATACGACCGTTCCATGGCGCCATCTAAAGCCATTTTGCGTCCAAAAGGTAAAGGAAGACCGGAGGAGGACTAGCGTGCTGTCTGCTATCGTCATTTCTTCTTCCATTCGGTCGTCATACGACGTTGTGTCATTGTTGTGTGTTCTCAGAAATGGCGCACAGGAGCCTAATCGGTGGTGGGTGCCAAGTTTGGCGTTCACCTCTTCGCAACACGGGTATCTGGCAACTCAGTGACATTGCCCTTACCTCTTTTTCTGTCCTGAATCTCGGGTGATTTCATCACAAAACGATCAACAAGCAACGAACGAAAACGAGAACAATAACGGCGGGGACGTGATACCATGGCTAGACGAATTCCCCGCCACTGCCACCCTCCTTTTTTTTTTGTTGTTGTCTTGCTTTGCCTTTTCTTCATCTGCCTTCCCAACCACACCCCGCCATCTGACGTCCACCAGAGGGGCGGTGAATGAATTCTGAGGGAGGGAGGGCGGGAAGGGAAGGGAAGGGAAGATCAATCGGAGTAGAGTGTGGTGATCGCTTAAATGGGCAGACATTTTGTGTGCGCCAAACCGTAGTGTTAGCGTTGAGCGTATAATCTCCATCACTCCAGCAATGACGACATATTCATTTTTATTTACTTGTGCTGTATCCATTATCATTATTATTATTATTATCAGTTTTGTGGGTAACGTCCTCCATTCAAGCCACTGCGTTATTGCGTACACCCGCCGTCGCCGAGCGGATTCCCCTCTTTTTTTTTTTTTTTTGGAAAAAAAAGAAAAGTTTGTGTCATCGTTCATGCCATCCCTTTTCCCCTCTACTGTTCTCATTCGTTTCGCCATACGGACACGATGTGTGCACGCGTATCACCTCCTGTTTCTTCTTTTTGTTTTCCTTCTTTTTTGGTAGCTTGGGGAGGGGGGTGTACGATTAACGAAAGAAATAACAGAAAAACCGAGAATAAAAATGGCAGAAAATGCTCTGGATGACAACCTCCAAAATATGAAATTAAACAAAATCCACAGAGTGCACCGCAACCGCAATGCCTTCAGCATGTGGTGGCTCGGGATGATCAACAACTTCCACTATACGCTGGTGCTCTCTGGCTCAGCCAGCATTGCCGAGAGCTACGACATGAAAAAGTACGTGGCTCTGATCACGTGGGCCAACGTTTTCTTTGGAATTGTCGCGCGCATCGTAAACGCTTTTGTGCTCACGTTCCTGTCGTTCAACATCCGTGTGACAGCAACTGCATTGATGGGCCTTGTGGCGATCCTGCTTGTGAGCCTTGCGTGGGACATTGGTGGCCACATCAACGTGATTGCGTTTATCGTGATGCTGATTGGCGTCGTCTTCATCGGTGTGGCGAGCAGCTATGGTGAGGCAGTGTTCCTCGGCTACATGGAGCGGATGCCGTCGATGCAGGTCGGTGCGTGGTCATCGGGGACGGGGCTCTCTGGTGTGGCTGCATCGCTTATTTACCTTGGGCTGACGTCTGCCGGCCTGAGCAACTCGCAGATCTTCCTTTTCAGCATTCCCATCCTAATGGCTTATTGGCTGTTGTATTTCTTTGGGCTCAAGTTGCCCTTCTACGTGCCTGTGAATGTTGCGGACTCGGCGGAGTGGAGCGCGAAGGATCGCTCGTCGGGAGATGAGGATTGCGACGGCCATGTATTCAGGGGGATGGTGAACTGGAAGGGCACCCCGTGGACGAATATTGTCCCACCAGAGCGCGAGGAGAGGCCCGAATGCCTGAAGGCGATGGACCACAGCGAGCAGCAGGCCGCCGGAGGTGTGGACGTTGAGGACGTGTGTGAGCCGGAGAGCGGTGACGCAGAGCTTGGACGGTGGGCGAGGTGGAAGCGTGATGTGTGGCCAATGGTGAAGGAGATGCATAGTTTCACCCTGTGGAACAACTTCAACCTTGCCGTGGTGTATGTTGCTGAGTACGCCGTGCAGTTCATGGCGCCGTTCAGCTTCCCGTGCAATGAGGAGATGTCACGTGATAGCTTCTGGCTGAAGAACTCGTTTGTGATCTCGCAGTTCTGCTACCAGATCGGCGTGCTGATCTCCCGTAGCAGCCTCATGTGCATTCGCATACGCCAAGTGTGGATCATGTCAGTTATCCAAGTGCTCAACGCCATCGCCTGGTTCTTGCAGGCAAAGCTGAAGTTCATGTCGGACTCCAACG
Organism: Trypanosoma scelopori; assembly: GCA_030849745.1. Lineage (NCBI taxonomy): Eukaryota > Euglenozoa > Kinetoplastea > Trypanosomatida > Trypanosomatidae > Trypanosoma > Trypanosoma scelopori. The sequence continues at coordinate 22,617 of JASANX010000853.1, read as the reverse complement.
ACCTGGACCGGGAACTCAAGTTCGCCTTTGGACTGTTTGCATGGATGATATTTGTGGGCTTGATGGGCGGCGCCTCGTACGTGAATGTGTTCTACAACATTCTTGAGGAGACGCGGGTTCTGCATGAGGCTGAGGAGGCCAAGGCTATCCACTTTATTCGTTCTAGCAGGCGAAGGATCAGCAATGCAACGGGGGGGCTGGTTGAGGGCGAGGCCCCGAAGACTGACATGACTGATGGGGCGCTGGATGAGACGCAGGAGGCGTGTCGCTACATTGGGAGCGTCTGGAAGGCAAAGCGCGACATGGCTATGAACATTGGCGCACTGTACGCAACCGTTGGCATCACGCTGGGCTCTCTTCTGGATCTGTTCTTCGCACTGGTGGTGTTGAAGTCCGATGAGTGTGCGTAAATGGGGAGTGGGTGTGGGCGGGGAGCTACGGTAGGAGGCTAAAAGCGTATAGAATGGTGGAGGGGAGTGTGTGCTCAATATCTATCGAGCAAATAACAATCTTTAAAGAAAACGTTCATTAAATTTTCGTTTTTTTTTTTTTTTTTGTATTTGTATTCATCTATATATTTTTTTCTTCTTTCGAGTTCTGCTTTGCGGGTGTTTGACAGCATTGTGGGTCAATCGGTACTGTGAGCACTCTTTGCATTAGTAATAAATTTCTGGAGGCAAGAAATCAAATCCGGAAAGAAATGTGATCTGCTGCTGCTGTTCCCTCCCCACTACTGCCAATTCAATCCTGTACAGGTGCAAAGAAAAGGAAGAATGAAGTATGACTGGTGGGCAGAGGGAGTGAGTGCCGTGGTTAAAAAGGCTTAAAAATATTCCCTTGTCACCTCGTTTTTCTTTTCTTTTTGTTTCCGCTCTTGTAATCGCATTTTTAATCCAATGAGACATCTGGGTGCATAATCGGTGTTTTTTTTTTTATTATTTTGTTTCCACCATTGTTTTTTTTTTTTTTTTTTGGTTTTGGTGGATGCTGCAACGCTGCTGGTGTGTATTTGCCATCTTGTGACACGTCTCTCTCAGCCCGGCATGTTACCGCACCTTTTCCAACTGCTTAACTCTCCTGCGGGTATAAGCCACAAGAGGGTTGGTGCAAAGTGATGGAGGTAATTTTTTCTAGGGAGCAGGAGCGGGGTGTTCACGAGAAATATAGCATGCGCAACACACTCAGCATGTGGTGGCTCGGGATGATCAACAACTTCCACTATACGCTGGTGCTCTCTGGCTCAGCCAGCATTGCCGAGAGCTACGACATGAAAAAGTACGTGGCTCTGATCACGTGGGCCAACGTTTTCTTTGGAATTGTCGCGCGCATCGTAAACGCTTTTGTGCTCACGTTCCTGTCGTTCAACATCCGTGTGACAGCAACTGCATTGATGGGCCTTGTGGCGATCCTGCTTGTGAGCCTTGCGTGGGACATTGGTGGCCACATCAACGTGATTGCGTTTATCGTGATGCTGATTGGCGTCGTCTTCATCGGTGTGGCGAGCAGCTATGGTGAGGCAGTGTTCCTCGGCTACATGGAGCGGATGCCGTCGATGCAGGTCGGTGCGTGGTCATCGGGGACGGGGCTCTCTGGTGTGGCTGCATCGCTTATTTACCTTGGGCTGACGTCTGCCGGCCTGAGCAACTCGCAGATCTTCCTTTTCAGCATTCCCATCCTAATGGCTTATTGGCTGTTGTATTTCTTTGGGCTCAAGTTGCCCTTCTACGTGCCTGTGAATGTTGCGGACTCGGCGGAGTGGAGCGCGAAGGATCGCTCGTCGGGAGATGAGGATTGCGACGGCCATGTATTCAGGGGGATGGTGAACTGGAAGGGCACCCCGTGGACGAATATTGTCCCACCAGAGCGCGAGGAGAGGCCCGAATGCCTGAAGGCGATGGACCACAGCGAGCAGCAGGCCGCCGGAGGTGTGGACGTTGAGGACGTGTGTGAGCCGGAGAGCGGTGACGCAGAGCTTGGACGGTGGGCGAGGTGGAAGCGTGATGTGTGGCCAATGGTGAAGGAGATGCATAGTTTCACCCTGTGGAACAACTTCAACCTTGCCGTGGTGTATGTTGCTGAGTACGCCGTGCAGTTCATGGCGCCGTTCAGCTTCCCGTGCAATGAGGAGATGTCACGTGATAGCTTCTGGCTGAAGAACTCGTTTGTGATCTCGCAGTTCTGCTACCAGATCGGCGTGCTGATCTCCCGTAGCAGCCTCATGTGCATTCGCATACGCCAAGTGTGGATCATGTCAGTTATCCAAGTGCTCAACGCCATCGCCTGGTTCTTGCAGGCAAAGCTGAAGTTCATGTCGGACTCCAACGACCTGGACCGGGAACTCAAGTTCGCCTTTGGACTGTTTGCATGGATGATATTTGTGGGCTTGATGGGCGGCGCCTCGTACGTGAATGTGTTCTACAACATTCTTGAGGAGACGCGGGTTCTGCATGAGGCTGAGGAGGCCAAGGCTATCCACTTTATTCGTTCTAGCAGGCGAAGGATCAGCAATGCAACGGGGGGGCTGGTTGAGGGCGAGGCCCCGAAGACTGACATGACTGATGGGGCGCTGGATGAGACGCAGGAGGCGTGTCGCTACATTGGGAGCGTCTGGAAGGCAAAGCGCGACATGGCTATGAACATTGGCGCACTGTACGCAACCGTTGGCATCACGCTGGGCTCTCTTCTGGATCTGTTCTTCACACTGGTGGTGTTGAAGTCCGATGAGTGTGCGTAAATCGGCGAACCGACTGCGCTTCTTGTTTTTGGTTCCTGGAGGCGACTGTGGATGCATTTGTGGGGAGGACGTGGAGTGATCATCACCGCGTTAGAGCTTATGTACGCAGTGTTTTCAGTCTTTTTGTGTTGCATTGTTTCTGCTGTTGGTGGATTATTTGCTTTTTTTTTTGTTTGTGACGTTGTGTTTGGTGGTGAAAGTGGGCGCTGCTGCCGCTGAGGGGGGCGTGATTGTTGTGGGGATGAAGTGCGTTGTGTGTGCGTCCGGCGCGAGATCATGTATTGCATTTTGTACCCGACACGCCATTTATGTCCTTTCCTTGATGGGTATTGCCGTGTGTATCAGTGTGATCGCGTTAAGGTGTTGTGTCTGCTGCTGATGGCTTGTTCGTGCTGCGTGGTTTGTATTTGGTTTCCATGGGGCTTGCACATGACTGGGAGTTGCCGCTGCTGAGGAGGGAGAAGTGTCACGCCTGGCAGTTGTAGCGCACGCCTCAATCTGCCCTGTCGCGTGACGCTTTTTGCTGGGGACTTCTTTTCTGTGGCAGTGTTTTTTGAGGGGCGTGGTGCTGGGGAGGGTGAACGTTTCTCGAGAGAGAGAGAGTGTGTGTGTGTGTGTGTGTGTTTTGTTTGGGGTTCTTCAGCGTGCCGTGCCTTTTTTTTTTCTTGCGGCATCTGCCTGCGGCCTGTTTTTTCGGCTGGCCCTATTGTGAGCCACCATCGCGATCCGCTGGGGTGCGAAGGCAATCAGGCAGCCACCTCTTTGGAACGGGTGACAGCAGGTGGGTGCTGCGGTGTCTGGGGGTGGGGGCATTTCAGCACTGAATGGTGTTTGGTGAGGGAGGAGTGGTAGAGCGGCGGATGTCCTTTTCTCCCCTCCCCTCCCTTTATTATTATTGTTGTTTAGTATTGGAATTAACGCACTTGCATCGCAGGAAGGCATATGTGACGATGAATCAGAGTAGTTCCGGCATCTCAGGGTCTGAGTGTGTCTGTATGCGTGTGATCGTTTGCAGCTGCTCAAATGCTGTTTTTTTTCTGTTTTTCCTTTTTTCTTTATTGTTCCTACCGCCTTCTTTGTTTTTCCTCTCATTTCTTTCCATTTTTTTATTTATTTGTTTTATGGTTGCCCTCCTGCTGCTGCTGCTGCTGCTGCTGACTCTCATTCTCATGCATGAGTCTCGTCCGGTCTTTCTTTCTTGCATTGGGAGGTTGTTGTGCCGAACACGAGGCAAAGTTGAATGCCTGATGGGTCTCTACTGGAATGGTTCTACGACGCACTTCCCCCGTGCGTGGGGGGTGTCAACGTTGGCATGAGCAGCACCAGCCATCCGCTTGAGGAGCAGCACCCGCAGTGTTTAGTCTGCGCTACACGACGCCGTCTTCTGCAGGCTCTTCCGTTTGTTTACCGCTCCTACAAGCGTCTCTCTTGCGGTGCGGAGAATAATGGGGCCGGGAAGGCGAAGGCAACGGCAACCCCAGTAGCAAAAGCGGAAACTGGGCCGCGCCGTGAACCTGTGCTGTTGCTGTTTCAAGTTTGTTGCAACAAATGGGCATATGAGGAGATGACACCGCCATCCTCGTTGGCGTCCACGTGCATGGATGACGTCTGCAGCGAGATGCTGGAGGGGTTTTCCCGCACAGACAAGGAGGTTGCGTTTGCTACAGAGTGGTGGGTGCTGCTAGAGGATGCTGTGGCGGCACTGGGCGTAGAGGCAGTGCTTGGCATCAAAAGCGCTGAGAATGCAGTTGTCTCGTTGCCGTTACTGTTGAATCCAGGCGTCGCTGCCAACACCACAGAGGATGGCGTGGTGTGCTTGTTCCCGCTGAAGCGGTGGGAGGTAGCAGTAGAGTATTCCTGCGGCAACCCTTCAAGAACACATCTGCTGAGCTGTCCGGTGGTTTGCAGGACGTCAGCAGCAAACACAACAGCATCATTGTTGTCACCACCAACAACAACAACAGCGACGGGGGTGTCGTCGAGAGTGTCAGACGACACACTGCGGGGTGCGTGGCTTGCATGTGTTGAATTGCTCTGTGCGACGCGGATTCGCGTACCCTCGCTGCGGGTGGTTCCGTGGTGGAAAGAGGATGAGGAGGAGGAGGCAGCGACAGCTGGTGGTGTGTCATTAGTGGGGATGGCCGTTCGCGGCAGGTTGGGTGTAGCTGTCCGGCGTTACATCCACACCATCTCGGGTGCTGTTGCTACTGCTGCTGCTGCAGACTTTAAACCACCGCTTCACCATGACGCTGTGAAGGCTGTGATTGAGCGACTGACACGTCACCACCGTTCGTGCGCTGACTGTTGCGCTCTGGTTGGGGAGGGGTGGCCGTGCCACCTCCGGGTTTCCGCGGAGCTGGTCAGCGCCGCCTCAGAAATTCACATGGGCGGCCCGCCTGACACGACGATGCCGTCAGCCGCAGACACCTTCGCGTGTCTTGTGCGAGCCGTTGCAGAGGAGTGGCTGCATCGGCACGGGGACGATGACGAGGTGACACGGATGGAGTGGATCACTCGTCTCTTTCGGCGTGTGGCGTACGAACTTTATGTGCAGCGACCGATTGCCGGATTTGCCACGCGCATTGCGGCACAGGAGTATCTCTCCGCTGCACTCCTCTCGCACACCGCCGGTGACGCTGACGCTGACGACGACCGGAAGGACTGCAATGTTTTGACAGCAGGTATCTGCAGCTCCCTCCTAGACGACGCCATCCGACGTAGACGGCGCATGTTTAGCTGTTGTTGGTTTGAGCGTGGTGATGGTTGTGTGGCTTCTAAGACGGCAGAGCTGATGGGAGATGAGTTGCTCTTGCATGCGCTGCTGCTTGAGCAGCGCGACAGCTGCCGCGAGTTTTTCTTTCATAACTGCATCACCCAACGCTGTGAGCGACTTCGAAGTATAGAGACCACCACTGCAGCACTTCCTGCATTGCTCGCAGAGGGGCACTACTACCACTTGGTACTACGTGCTACAAGCGCAGCGTGGGGAACAGGGGAGAATTTCACAATGGGAGGCGCCAGCAGCCTGGCGGAACTGAAGTGTCGCTCCTTATCCTTCTTTGAGGAGTGGCTTGCAGCCCTGCGGAAGCTTGTTTCAGAGTGCAGGGGACCTGATCTGTGAGTTTGTATCTGTTTCGTTTTAATCTTTTGCCCTTCCCTTCCCCCCACCCCACCCCCTTCTTTCCTTTTCTCTCTCTCTTTCCCTCTGTATTTGTGATTTGCGTTGAATGTACTTTTTCCCTCCGATTTCTTCTCTTCCTCAAACGATGATGATACCGATTGCTGCTGCTGCTGCTATGTCATCTGCTGCAGTCAGTGGTGCATGCGCGTGCGTGTGCACGGGAGTGGCCCCCTCCTCCTCCACCTCGCCGCTCGGTCGTACGGGAGAAGCACAATAAAGAACGGGGGAGTTGCTCGTGGCGTAACACGTGGAGCCCCACATTTTTCCCACTTTTCCGCGGAATAAGTGATTGATTGAGCCTCGCCCTCTCGGTGGGAGAGAAAAAGGGGGGTGGGTGGGTGGGTGGGTGGGTGGGGAAGCGAGGGCGCGGTTCACTAACCCCATCTGTAGATAGTAGTAGTAGTATTAGTATTGGTGGTGGTGGTGGCGGTATTAGTAGCAGCAGAGGAGAGGCGGGGAGGGCGAGGGTAACACGACACGATATAAAACAGCAAGCACACGTTCATTACACAGCACGTATATAATATAATATATATACAAGACGAAATGTTTCGACGGATGCTGTCGCTGTGTTGCTACAGTGTGCCGGCAAATGCCCGCGTTGGTATCTTCCCACTACACCTGGACCCGCCAACTGTGCAGCACCAAGAGCTCTTCCGTTTGCTCATAGGCGATACCAACGTCAAGAGAAGAAGTGGGGAGGATGACACCAAAAACAACAGCAGCAGTGACGCGAGTTCTCTCTGGTATTTCGAACCTGTTGCAGAGAGTCTGAGGAGGAGTAAGCGCGTTCCGTTCGATCATCTCATTTTGGTTCCAAACACGCGATTCCCCGTGGCGCTGCGCCTCTCCACACATCTGGCGGCATTGACGATGCTTGCGACGCGTGGACTTCCTCGCGTGCATGTGGATTTCACCGCTCTGGAGCATCCAGATGAGGACATGCCATGCGTGTACGAGCTGACGCAGAAGTACAAAAACAGTACCCTCGTGCACTGGCTACAGGATGCTCACGAAATGCAGAAATGGTCACATTTTGGTGATGTTAAGCTTCAAGTGCCGATGTTGCTCCTGCAGACGGTGAGCATTCCAGTTTGCATGGTGGGAAAACCGCGCGATCCACGCTTCATTGAGCGGGCATTTTGGAGTAGTGGTGGTGGGATGTCACATGGGCCAATAAGCATGCCTATGCGATCTGCAGCACCATCACAGGAGGAGGAAGAAAACAAACAGGAAGAACAGCAACAGCAACAGCAACAACAGCAACAACGACAGCAACAACAACAACCGCAGCAGCAACGGCAGCTGCAATCGAATTTGGATGCTGCGGCGCTCACTGGTGGGGGCAGAGGTAGCTGTAGGTGGTATCCGTACTGGGTGGAGGATGGTCGTGGAGAGGAGGAGGTGGAGTTGAGCCGGTCGTACCAGAGCTCCTCGACGGCGTCGTGGCTGGCGTCCTCTGACGACACCCCTGTCTTGCTAGACACTGTCGACGATGATGATGATGATAATCATTCGGGTGGTGCCCTTGGTGGCAGTAACCAAAGTGGCTCAGGCAGTGAGAATAGCAACTCTACTGCGAGCGGTGAAAGTGGTGGCAATACCAACAACACTGACAAGGGCATGGCACAGCAGGAGAGTTGTGGGGGGGTTCCCCGTGACACCCAGTTGTCGGCGGAAGATGCGGCGAGCGACGATGCTGCATCGAATGACGCTATGCCGGCACGCCGCAAGATCTGGCAGCTCGTTGATGAGCTTTTCTCGACGTGCCACGTGCAAGGCGAAGATGCTGCCTTCTCCTCAAATGACTTCCCGCCGGATGTTGAGGTTCACACCGTCCACCGATGCACCGGCGTGGACGTGCGGCAGGCTCTGTGGGAGCGTGAGGTGGATCCATCACTCCTTCTCACGGAACCTGTCCGCCGTTACATCAACAGCCACGGTCTTTATTACGACTACCGCAAGGACACATTCCCCAAAATGGCGCACATGTTTCATACGACTGGCAGCACTGGCAGTGGCGGTGAAAGCGGCAGCAGCAGCAGCAGCACATGGCGAAAGGGAAAGGTTCTATCCCTTGGTTTCACGGCCACCCTCTCATTTCCAGGTCTCATGCCGCGACTGGAGCTGCATTACGATAAGAACAATTTGCTCGCCCGAGAACTCTACGAGAAGCTTAGCGTGTTTCGTCCACTGGACGGCGAGGAACCAGATCTCATTGTTCCCATCGGTGGTGACGGCTACATGATGCACTGCATTCGAAACAACTGGCGCCGCTTCATACCGTTTTTTGGTGTCAATGCAGGCCACGTGGGGTACCTGCTGAACAACAGTTCCACGTTGGAGGAGCTATTCTCTGCACCACTAAAACTACACACCACGACCATGCTATACTGCCTCGCCGAGAAGGAGACGGAAACGGGTGAGAAGGTGCTGATATCGGAACTCGCGTTTAACGATGCCTGGGTGGAGCGGTCGAGCGGACAGACCGCGCTGATTCGCATCCTTGTTAATAGCGAGGAGCGTATTCGTCTGCTGCGTGGTGACGGCGTGCTAGTGGCCACCGCCGCAGGCAGCACGGCGTACTGCCAGGCTCTCGGTGCGTCTCCCGTGCCAGTTGGGGCGCCACTTATTCAGATTGTCGGTAGCAATGTAGTCTCGCCAGCGCAGTGGCGCCCAACGCACCTAAATCAAGAGGATCAGGTGGAACTTGAAGTGATTGACAGTTTCAAGCGGCCGTGCCGCTGTTTTGTTGACTCTGTCGACGTGGGGAATGTCACCCGGATGCTGGTGCGATCCAGCCGCGCTGCCGGTGTCGCAATCGCCTTTGCGAGTAGTTGTGATCTCCAGCAAAAGCTGTACCAAATGCAGTTTCCCAAGAGCATGTGAGTATCAAAGTGGAAAAGCAGCGTGAGACAAGAAGAAAACAACAACAACAACAACAACAAAAAAACAAAAACAAAATCGGCAAGAGCAGAAAACGAATATGAACGTAACTGTGTGTTTGTATATGTGTGTGTATATACACCCTCATGTATATATGCCTTCATGTGTGTCTTTCTGTGCTTATTGTTATTAGAATAAACAGCGTGTACCATCTGGGCGTGATGGGGGGGAGGGGAGGGGTACGCTGACGGGTGACGGTGGTAGTGGCGAATGGAGCTGTGCCTAGCTGCTGCAAGTGGGAGGTCTGCAAATGCACGGAGAATGCAAAATCTTTAAAACCCAATCAACAACAACAACAACACACAAAGACAAAAAAAAAAAAAACAGGGAAATCAGAGGAGCGCATGTTTTTTTTTTTTTTGTGTGTGTTTTTGCCATGCGGCGAACAGCAGGTTGACTCCCCTCTCAGAGTACAAGGCTTGTGGACTTGACGTGTACATCTGATGCATACTTGCTTCCCTCTGTGTGACTGTGCCCTTCTTCTTTGAACTCATGCGCCCATCAATATAGTTTTTCATCAGTGGGATTCCCCAAAGCTGGTCGGTGTAACGTGGAGCAAAAGAGTGCGATACACGCACACAGGCACGGACACGGATAGACTGACAGACAGACAGGCAGCAACCAGGATTATCCATTTAGGAAGGGGTGGGGGGGAGGAGAGGGGGGGGGGGGGAGGGAGCCATGCAGAGTGACGAACGACAGCCGCTGCGGCGTGGTGAGCACAATGCTGCTGCGATGCTACCTGTCGATTCATCTGTCATTTTTGACGAGGGAAGGGGTGCAATTATCGCTGCCAATTGCGCCAGCCAGTCAGCGACACCGTCGGTGTCACGTCGGCACCCTCGCTTCGCCACGGCGCAGGATCTTGACGATGCCCTTCTGCAGGCAATCGAGGGAAAAATTAATCGCAAAAATGCGTGGGCTTCCAAGGACGCAAGCAACCTGCTGGAGGGCATCGCTCACACCGTCGAGAGCACGCTAGACGCGGCTACTTCCACCGATGAGTACTCAAGCTTCGCAAAGGTTGCCACTGTCGTGGAGGGATGCTCCAAAGTGTGGACCAGCCGCGTCGACAGCACGTACCAGCGCTCTAACCAGATGGTGCGGCGCATGCTACGGAATGAAGAGGACGGTGGTGGCAGTGGTGATGACGCGGAGACTGGTGAGGGTGGCGACTCGTCAGGTGCCGGGTCGGCAGCGGCAGCGGCGGAGCGTAGAAAGAAGGCCGCCCAACGCCGTGCTCAATCCGTCCGCACCCTCGCGATTGACCCTTCTGAGATCAACCTCGACAGCAAGGGGCGTGTGGCGCTCCTCCGCTCGGGTGTGAATGCGCAATTTCGCGCCATCACGGAGAAGTTCGACCAAGGGAATGCGCAGGGTCTGCTAATGCACAACACGCCGATTGGTGGTGCAGGAAACCTTATCCTCGATGTGGACTATGCGCGTGAAACGGGGCGGGTGTTTTCGGCGCGGCGCAGCCGGCAGTCTGGCGGTTCGAGTCATGTCAAACAAGAAGAAGCTACAGAGACTGTGCCGCCATCCTCTGTGCTGGCGGAGGTGGACCTCGCTCTCGATTTGCCCCTCAGATTGCCACCGTTTCCACTCGCCGTGTCGGGCTGCGGCCTGACGTCTGCCGATGACGGAGAAAGTAGTGATGCGAACCCTGCCGGAATTAGCAGCAATATGAGGTTGAGTCATGGAGACATGAAGCGGGAGGATGAGGGAGAGACCGAGTACGAGGAGGCAGGCCGGCCATCCTTCACACTGCCGTCGCTGTTGCTTCTGCCTCCGCCGCCGCCGCCTCTGCCGCATGTGGCGGCATCATTGATGGGGGGGACTCTTCGGAGAAGTGTTGAGGTGACAGAGACTGTGGATGGGGAAGAACAACCGCAACAACAGCAGCAGCAGCAAGAAGAGCAATATGATAACAGCATTGATGGTGATTGGGGAGGTGGTTTTGACTACGGTGGTGATGACAGCTACTACGAGAGCGGCAGTGCCATCGCCGACGGCAGTGGTAGTAACAGTGCTAGAAACGAGGAGATGCGCGAGCGTGTCGCTACAGAGGCACGTCACTTGGTGTCCGGTATCTCTGAGCTAAATGCGTTGGACGGCCGCCTGTTTGGTGAGAACCGCCTGGCGCTTGAGGCGGAGGACCCCACGTCATGGTTTCCGCTCGCAGAGCCACCGGCAAATGCCCTACTGGACAGTGCAGCACGCAAAAACTCCGAGTTGCTGCGCCTACACAAGGAACACCACCTTGCGCAGCCATTCTCCCAGCTGGAGGGAACAACGGCGACACCTGCCGCTAAGCGCGCCAAGCGTGAAAAGACGATTGCATTTGATCTCCCTGGTGAGTTGGCAGCCACCGCCACCGCAGCGGCGGTAGGAGGAGGAGGAGGAGGAGGAGGAGGAGGAGGAGATGCAGTGGAAGACTTTTCAACATCCCCCTCATTTCTTCTTAATGAGAGCGGCGTGGACAGTGGTGCGCTGAGGCAAAGCACTACTGTTGGGAAAAACATGACACCGTTTGGGAAGGAATTGCTACTTGGGAGGGACCCCAATGCGATTCTCGCCTTCACGCAGGGCGCCGCGCAACGCGCCAAGGCCCAGGAGACGGGTCTGCTGATGCAAGACCTCCCAGTTTCGGGAAAGAGTATCCCATCCTACTTGCCGTACCCCATCTCTGTACCAGTCTTTTTCCAGCCCTTTTCAACTCCACTACTGCAGTGGAATTTGCTGCGCAAGTCTGCGGCAGGATTCACGCTTGGATTCAACAACAACAACAACAACAACAACAATAATAACTGCGGTAGTACCGCACCGTCGCGGGGTGTGAGAGGTTTTGGATGGGACGCAAAAGGGGAGGACGACACGCTGAGCCACGGCGAAAACAACAACAGCAACGACGACGACGGCGGCGGCAGCGGCATGGGCGACATGCCGGTGGAATTTTTTCACGGCGGCGCTGAGGCAGACGACGAGTTTATGGGTGCCGGTGGCTATGACGACTACGATGGTGGTGATCATAACGACGACATGCAGGACGCCGCGCGGATGGCGCAGGCACAGATACTCTCTAGCTTTGAGCGTGCAGAACTGGCACGCCTGAGCGGTGCACTGACGACGGTGAGCAGTGTGGGCGCTGCTGGCGGATCCGTCACCACAATTGACGAGCTGTCATCGACTGACCTGCTGGCGCTCGCGAAGGTGCTGCAGGCCCCACAGGCTGCACTGCCTTCGCAGGTGGATGTCGTGAAGCTGCGGCAGGTGATGTGGGCTTCGGTGGAGGAGGTGGTGCAACAAAACCACGCCACGCAACCGAAGCGGAGTCGGAAACGAGGACGTGGAGCGCCAGAAGACGAGGGGGAGGAGGAAAGGGACGAAGAGAAGATGCCACGGTTCAGTGATCTTGTGCTGCCGTTACTGCCGCAGATCCCTGCCATATCCACCACTGGAACCTTGTCGCCTGCCTTCTTCTTCTTCTCCATTCTGTTTCTCGCCAATGAGCACGGCCTCCTCCTGGAGAGCGTTCCGGGTCTGGACGACCTCGTCATACGCGGCGTGAGCCACCCACCTGCTGCAGCAGCCGAAGCAGCAACCATAACCACAAGCACACGGAGGAGTAAGTAAGGTATGATTACATGAGGTGAATCTCACTCACTCACTGTGCAGGGTGGAGGCTGGACGTTTGCTGCGATAGAATAGAATAGAAGTCTCTTGCGGTGGGGTACGTGTTTGGGCGACGCGGAATGCAGCGTTGCATTTCTTTTTTTTTTTTTTTCCTTTTTTCTTTTCTCCTTTTCAACCCCGCCACCGCCAAAAGCCGAAGCTTCATAAATCAAATTGCAACACCGACAACAAACAAACAAACAAACAAACAAACAAACAAATGAAGTGAACAGTGACATGCGGTCTGTGGCGTAGGAGCAGCGTTGGAGCAGGAAGAGGGAATATGATCAAAATAAGCCGGGACAACAACAACGGCAGCAGCACGCAACACACACGTACGCATGGCTGCTCGTTTCTCTCCCCACCACCACCACCACCGCCATCCGCAGCCTTTTCTTTTTTTTTTTTTGTTTTGTCGTTGTTGTTTTGCGTGTGTGTCTGTGTGCGAATTGCAGTCTTTGCACATATATATATATATATATATATATATATATATATATATAAACAAAAAATGAAAGGAGTGGTCGAATGCATATCAGCAGTAACATCCGCCCTCTGTTTTGTGCATCTGCTCCATCATCCATCGTCTCTCTTTCTTTCTTTCTTTCTTTCTTGCGGCCGCGCCCACACCCCCCTCCTTTTTTTGTTTTTCTTCTTTTTCGCAGACGCACTGAAGTTCCTGCGGTTGCCTACGTGAGAGCAATGCGTCACGGTCACGTGAACCAAAACCGAACAGAGCAGATAAATATTAGCAGTTGAGTTTGATTGAACTGAGTCTTTTTATTTTAATTTTAATTTTTGGCGAGCAGAGAGACAGACAGCGATAGCAAGACAAATATATATATATATATATATATAATATATATATATATATATATATTATAACACAGCTGTCTGTCTGTCTGTCTGTGTGTCTGTGTAGACTGAGGAGATAAATACTCGAAGGGGTGGGGGAATTGGCGTTGGTGGTTGTACATATGACTTATCCGCTGCCGAAGAAGTACTACCTTCTCGTGCATGACGCAATCCGCAAGGTGGTGGGCACGGACGCAGAGATCGCAGCCTTCGTGAAGTCAAGGGGAAGATTTCAGTGTGACATGCTTGTCAACTCGACCGCCACCGACCCTGAACTGGCCAGCGGCAGCAGTGGCACCAATAACGGCTATGTAAAGGACTTTGCCACGCGACTACAGCGGTACCTTGGCAGCTGCGACGTCGTCGTGCACCGTCAACGCCTTGATTTGTTGTTCACGGACTGCGAATTGCTGAGACTTGCCCTTGGCGCCCCACGACGTGCGATCAACAACCTGCAGAGCGCGGAGGGAATCAACCAGGAGCCAGACTGGACACGCCGCAATCGCCTCCGCATCTCGCTTGGTTACGACGAGGACCTCTTCAGCACCACGTGCGACTTCAAGACAAACGTGGCCGCACGTATGATGGAGAAGTGGGTGTTTGATACCTACTGCAGCGCGGATCTCAAGAAGAGCATTAAAGAAACGAAGAAAAGCAACAGTGATGAATGTAGTGCTCTGAGGGATGCAGACATGCGCATTATACAGCAGCAATTCCCTCCTGTGACATACTGGCAGGTGCACGGATATCTGCTGGCGCGCGAGTACCGCGTTGACCACCATGTGGTACTGCTCGGGACTATAGCCCACAACTTCGCCAAATACTACGGTGAGTTTCCACTGGACAACCCCTACTGCCCCGGAGAGGATCTCAACACTATTGCATGCGTGCAGTGGCTTTGCAAGGCGTGGAAGCAGCTGCCGCTGCAGGGGAGTGGGGCGGAATGCGTCTTGCAACTCGGCATGCAACCGCCTCCGCCTCCGCCTCCGCCTCCGCCATCATCATCATCATCAATGTAGTTTGGGGAGTGTACACTGCGCCAGTTTGAATTCATCAGTCTCACCTGCTCATCGCAAAGCAACCTACTAAGCTCTGTTTTTCTCTTGGATTCCTCCTATTTTCTTTCTTTCTTTCTTTCTTTGTGTTTGCCTGCACCCTTTTTGAGGCAGTGCGAGTGAGCGAAATAAGACGAGAGAAGGAACTGCTTCTGCCACTTTCACACGAAGGAAGCAAGTAAGTATTGTTCAGGACAGCAATACGGCTCAATGACGGCTGAATTTGACGGCAGCACGAACAGGAATAGGACTGGCAGCAGCAGCAGCAGCAGCAGCGGCAGCACTGGAGGAGGAGGAGGAGGAGGAAGTGAAGAGATTGCTTCCTCACCGCCTACGGTCATCTCTTCCTCCATTCCTCATCATACCGCATCATCGTCGTCATTTCCAGACGCAGCAGCAGCAGCAGCAGCAGTAAAAGAAGGGGCAGGAGGCGCGGTGGTGGTGAATGAAGATGCTCCTGCAGCAAGTGTCTTGTCGTCTGCTCAGGCACGTCGACTTGCCCTATTTGGTAGTCGTGCACTCGCTGCCGGTAGCAAAGGCCGATCTCATGCCGTTCCACCGTCCTCGTCAGCACCTGCAACAGCAGCATCTTCGTCCTATTCTCGCGGGCAAGAAACACAAGGTGGTCTGACGTTGTCACCCCGCACGCGTCGTGCCGATCTTGCGACATACATCCGCCCGACCGGGCACTTATCCACGCAAGGGAAATATTTGGTTGTTGGGGACGGAATGATGGCACCCTTCATGGCGCTGTGCCTGCGCGTGCACGGCCTCGACTGCGACCTCTCACACCATGTGAGTAGCAATGACATAGATCGTGGAACAATTACGCTGACGCCGTCGCTCACGCAGGTGATGGGCGACGTGCTGAACGTCTCCGTTCCTAGCGGAAGTGTTGTTGGCCGCATTTTGACATTTGACCATGTTGGTAACGACATGTGTGACATTGATCTCAACGAGTTTCGAGAGAAGGGTGAGAGCCCCACCTTCTTTTGCTGTGACAGGCTGAAGCTGGAGCGGGCACTGCTGTCGCTGTGCGAGGTGGGAACCCACAGTTGCCATGTGCTTCCGAAGCCGCACATCGACAAGGGCGGCCTCGAGCCACTCGAAAACGGCGGCGTCCGCGTTCGTTTCTCGAGCGGCATGCAGCACGAATACCTCGGCGTCATCTGCACGAGCCGCAACCAAGAGCTGGTGCCGGAACTCACACTCACCAATGAAGAGCTGCAACAGCGCGCTGAGAACGCGGAAAAATACCGGGAGAGTTTAGCCAAGGCTGTGCGATGGATGGAGTTGTGCGTCCCACCGTTGCCGGAACTTGGCAAGTTTGAGAAACGCTTCACCCCAGGCTCGCAGGAGATCGTCGAGCTGCTCACACCACGCGATGCCAAGATGACGGTGCGCCCCACAATGATGGCAACGAAGCTATTTTACAACGTCACTATCACAATTCCAGACAGCACCACCGACCCGCGCCTCAAAAGCACCAGTACAAAGCAATACTGGGATGATGTCATAATGCACTGGACTTCTGGCGTGCCTGGATACGTCTCTCACACCATGTTTCGCCCAATGATGACGCATGTGCAGCAGCATTTCACCAAAAGCACCGCGCTTGTATACCGCACCCCGTTGTTTCTTATGCCACACTGGTCAGAGGGCGGCGGCCGCGTCATCAAGATTGCACACGCTTCTCACGGTGCTGCATTTGATGCCATTGATGTCTCAGACGCGCAAGGTTTTACGGACTGCTTTGGCCTTGCCCGCACCATTGCGGGGGGAGATGACGTGCAGCAGTACTTGCGTGAACGGAGGCTGCAGGTGATGGAGGAGCTTGATCACCATGCGTTGTTGCTGAACTACGGTGTCAAGGAGAGAGGGCAGGTGTCGTACATGGCATCTCGGTTCGCCATGAAGATCATGCGGCGCTACAAGAAGAGTTGGCGCAGCATCCTTCAGAACTACGTTACACTGGTACCAAAGCTAGCGAGGTGATGCAGAGGCACGCTCCGTATGCATGCACATTACGCACAGTGGAGGGATGAAGCAGGAGAAGGAGAAGAAGGACGAGGCTTCGGCGACACTGCAGCGTCTCCGGGTAAAGATGCAGAGAGAGCGAGAGAGAGAGAGTGTGAGAGAGGGTGGAGAAGGGTGGGGGGAGGCGTAAGAAGACGTCTCCATGCACTCAAAGGGGGAGAAGTGTTTTTTTTTTTTTTTACCATCTCATTTTGAATGTCACTTTTTTCTCTTTTTTTTTTTTTTCCCACCATCCCTCTCCCGTTGTTGCACGTGCACCGTTGGAGGCTCTCGCATGCATGCAGCGGTGGAGCCGCCGTTTACATGCGGTAAACAAATCCGTAGGACGCCGCTGGAGTCCCATCCCGAAACCACCACCAGAGGGTGTTGATCGTCTCTGCGGGACGCACAGTGTGCTGAATGCTCTCCGTGCCTTTTACGGAGGCACTGCACGGCAACACCCGCACCGGAAGCAGCTCCGTCGCCTCTTCGTGAGAGACTTCTCCCTCTCAATGGGCGATGAGGACACCAACAGAAGCAGCTGCAAGACGGGCGAGGTGAAGGAAAGAAAGACAAAGAGTGGCAATGACGGGCTGGTGTGGGTGCCGCCAACATATCCAAATCTGCAGCGTATTGTGCATCTTGCGCTGGCGTTGCACCTTGACGTGCAGTTGGTGGAGCGCCGAGAGCTCCTGCAGCTCTGTGGGGAGCGGCGCCACCAGAACGTGGTGCTTGAGGTGACGAGCTACATGCCAAGGGACGTCGTATCGTGTCCATGGTCTGACTGCCGCAAGAGGAGAGGAATGAAGAATATGCATCTAATGGGCAGCGATGATGTGCTCTTCCTTGATCACATTATTGACCCTGCCAACGTTGGTGCGATCATGCGGTCGGCGTTCTTCATGGGGCTGCAACGCGTTGTGCTGAGCAGCGATACTGCGGACTGCACTGCGGCGGTATCGCGTGCAAGCACAGGTTTCATGGAGCACCTGAGCGTATACCGCAGCGTAGTGCCCACCACGACGTTCCTCGAGAACACCATCGCTCAACACAGGGCACGAGCGGATTCCCACGCACTCTGCATCTATGCGGCCACCGCGATGCCATGGCGGGCGGTTGCGCAGCGGGGAGAACGACAGGAGGAGGAGGGGAACAAAAGCCAAGGAGGAGGAGGAGGAGGAGGATTCCCACGACAGCGCCTCGTTTTGCTGGGAAACGAGGACAAGGGACTGTCACCAGAGGTGGTGCAGCTGTGCACACACGCTGTTCATATTCCATCCCCGCGGCAGTGGCGGCCACTGCAAGCTCTCAGCGATGCAACCGTGGCGGAAGGGTTCCACCGGGGGAAGGAGGCAAAGGGCGGCGGCGGCGGCGGGGGGGGTGTCAGTCATCGCGAACAGGAAGATGTGGAAGACGCGGCCGTTCTCCGCCCGCAGGAGGTGTCGCTGAATGTGAGCGCAGCGAGCGCCATTATTCTCGCCACCTTGTTAGCTGGTGAGGGCGCAGTCGACGTCTGCCCGATATTTTGACGTCGACGTGAAGAAGCGCGTGGCGCTAACAGAGAGGGTGAGAAGGGTGGTGGTGGTGGTGGTGGTGGTGGTGGTGGTGGTGTGTGTGTGTGGGAGATGCGAAAACAAACATGCAGAGCACGAAGGCAAAACAACAACAGCAACAAAAAGGAAGAGAATGCATGGGATGAGGGGACATTGGCGGGTCTGGCAGTGAAAAGTGTGGGATACCCCAACCAAAGGAATGGGCAGAGTCCGTCTATGCCTCTCTCTCTGTCTGTCTGTTTGTCTCCCACACACTGTGTTGCTGCTCTTGTGGTGCTTATGGTGATGCTCATGATAATTAATAATGATGCACATGGTGTCTCTTGTTTTTGTTTTTTTTTCTCCTTTTAAAAAAAAGAAAAAAAGAAAAAAAAAAACAATTCTTCTCTCATCTTTCGGTTCGGCGCCACTGTTGCATCTGCGGGTTTTCTTTTCTTTTTTTTTGTCCGTTTTCAGTTTTTCTTTCTTTCTTTCTTTCTTTCTTTCTTTCTTTCTTTCTTTCTCACCGTCTGTCTGTCAGCGGCGGCAGAAGCAGCAGCGGCAGCCACTGTGCTGGAAAGTTCTCACCCCACGAGAGGGATGCAGATTCATTCTGCGTCCAAACCACAACACACGCATCAATGCATGTTGACAGGGCCACTTTCCACGGAGGAGGAGGAGCAGCAGCAGCAGCAACAACGACAAGAGCATCGTCATTTATCACACAGCGAAACACGACCTCATCAGCCCCTCTTCACCACGGCAAGCGCTGTTGCTGGTGGTATTATTATTGCTGCTGCTGACACTGCTCCAACTAGAAGAGCAGATGGCGTGTTTTTTGATATGCTATGCGACATTGTCGTGTATCTACCGCCATTGGCACCATTGGCACTTCTTGCTGCAAGTCCACACACCAGATTGTCCCTTGAGCTCCGAGAGAGGGGCTGCGTGCTGCCAGGAAACCTCTGCCTTGAGCGCCGCCCTAGTCCGTTTACGCGAATGCCCGATGCGTTTTCCAAGAGCAACACCGATGACAGCAGCAATAATGACCATCACAACACCACCGGGAGTTTCTCTGCCGAGGTTTCGGCGTACCTCCCGCCGCCACAGGAACTTCTGCAGCACCTGACGTTCCACAAGCCACCACCTCCGTCTGCCACCGACCGAGCAGCGGCAATTCGACCGACAATGGTAGAGGGATCAGCGGTGGCGGCCGCCACAGCGGCAGTATCAAGAGTCACAGCAACAGCAAAAGGAGTAAAATCCAGACCACAGACAAGAGCGGCTCCAAAGGATTCTTCGATGTCTGACGTCACTACAGACTCTGGCTTGCAGTATGCACTCTGGTGGTTAAAGCGGTCACCGCTTCCCGTGTCGCTGAATCTTCACCGCTTCGACCCAAACGATGTGGGAGCTCTGACATCACAGCTGCAGGGATTATCACACAAGTTTGTGCTGCGTGAGCTTACCTTGCATGGTCAGCAAGTCTCAGAGGTCACGCCTTTTCTTTCCCACTGCGGCGAGGTTCGCACATTAGCGTTACGCAACACCCACTTGACAAGCGATAAGCTGAGTCTACTGCCAAGTAGTTGCCATCGTGTGGAGCGACTTTCGCTCTCTATGAGCACTTCCGTGTCCAACACGCAGTTCTTGCAGCACCGGGCACTGCATACGATTCGCGACCTTGACCTCTCCTATACACAGGTTACGGAAAGCGACGTGAGTCGCGATGTTTCAACGCTGATTAAATTGTCTCGCCTCTCATTGGAAGGCTGCCGCAAAATAGAAGGACTACAGTGGCTGCGGAAACTCACGCAGCTTCGGGAGCTGGACCTTGCCTACAGCAGCATCACAGACATTAGCTTGACGGCCCTTCAGTGCTGTCCAGAGCTGGTGAAGCTCGACTTGCAGTGGTGTGGTCGCCTCACGAGTCTTCAATGCCTTGTCGGTGCACCGTGTGACAGCCTGCGTGAGTTAAACCTTAGCGAGACCTCCATCACGAACGAAGGTCTTGCACCACTCCGAAACTTCTTCATGCTGGAGTGGCTCTCACTGGAGGGATGCAGCGTCGTCTCTGATGTCAACATGCTCGGTGATCTTTCGCAGCTGCGCAATTTGAATGTGAGCCGTACACGCGTCACAAGCGAAGGCGTGGTCTCGCTTTCGCAGTGTACACACCTTCAGGTGGTTCGCATGCGGCAGTGTTACCGCATTAGCGACGTGCGTTGCCTGGGCGCGTTGCAGCTACTGGAGGAACTTGACCTATCCGACTGCTCCGTCACAAATGACGGTGTGGCGGCACTTCGCGACGCACGCTCCCTGCGCAAGCTGCTACTGCAGTCATGCCGTGCCATCACAGATGTGAACTTTCTCAGTGGGCTCAAGCACCTCACGGAACTGGATCTGCACCATACAAGCGTAGACGAGGCGGGATCTGTTGGGCTCGCGCACTGCGAGCAGCTCACATCGCTCATCATGCATTCTGCTCTCGTGCACTCTCTGCGGCAGTGGATGGCGGCATCCTTCCTGCCACACCTGAAACGACTTGATCTCAGCAGTCCAGAGATCACTTCTGATGGCCTCGTTTTCTTGGCACTGTGCCCATTCCTCGAGACACTCTCGCTGCGCGGTTGCAAGAAGATCACCAACGTGGATTTTCTCATGATCTGCAACCCATCTGCAAGCGAGCAGGGAATTAGTGATGGAGACCGAATCAATGAGGTCGGGCACCACGCGGTAATGACCGCAGTCGCTGCAGCTGCCTCCACGATGAATAGCAGTGACGAATTTAATTCGCCACGGTTGCTGCTGGCACCACCACCACCACCACCGCAGGTGGGGATTCGACACCGTCTGCTGGAGCTCACACTTTGTGACACTGCCATCACGGACAGCGGTCTGCGGGCTCTGGTGTATTGTGTGGGGCTGGAGCGGGTCCGGCTCGCGCGCTGCAAGAATCTTACGGACGTCAGTCTGCTGCGTTGGTTACCGCAGCTGAAGGAGCTCGATTTAAGCGGGACAAGTGTGACGAGCCACGGTATCGCGAGGCTGTCGCCCAAGGGCAACTGTCCCGTCAAATGCGTGGCGGAAGAGACTGAGGCATCCCCTGTTCCCGCTTCTACTGATGCGCTGTTGACGATGGCAGCGCCTGGGGAAGTGCGGCGCGCCGTGGTTGGCTGTGGCGCACTGGAGAGGCTGTGGCTGCAGTCGTGCCCGTTGGTGGAAAATGTGCGAGTCTTGTGCGGCTTCCCGAAGCTGAAGGAACTTTTTCTCACCGGCACCCTCATGCGGCATCGAGAGCGTGACCTGTTGGCGCTCTACCAACGCAACTCCGCCCTAAAGAAGATACACCACGATGGTGCCGTGGCAACCCCTTCACCACCACCACCACCACCGCCGCCATCAACCGCAGCATCGACATGAAGTACATGCGGGAGAGAGGAGGAGGGGGGGGGGGGGGTGCTGGCGAATTCATTTTGGGGACCAAACTCAAACAAACACACAAAAGGGCGGAAATGCCGAACAACAAAAACAACAACAACAACAACAAGAGAACCCGCGTGCATTATGGCTGGGCTGTCAGTCTCTCTGAGGAGACGCGTTTGCACGCGGTCGTTAGTATTGACAAACCGTGAAACATGTATTTCAAACACGCATTGTGTGAATCTCTCCTTCCTTCTTTCTCTCCATATATATATATATATATATAGCACACCATATTATGTTTCCCTCTTCTTCTTCTTTTCGTTTTGATTTGTGTGTTTGTGTTGTTGTACAGTTGTTCTTTTTTATTTTTTATTTTTGGTTTTCTTTCGGTTGTGGTTGTTGTGTATTATGATTCCCTTTCATTTCAGTTGAATCAAAATGGACACAATTATTTGAAGAAGCGATATGCGATGTAGTAAGGAGTGAGTGTGTGAGCGAAATATCGCGAGAGAAGCAGGAGGAGAAATCGAAAAGAACGCATGTCCCCCACATGATTCTTTTTTTGTTTTTCTCTGCGTGGGTGATTCGCATGAATGTAACGCTGCACACACACACACACACACACACACACAGAGAGAGAGAGAGTGAGAGAGTGAGAATCGAAGAAAAGAATTTTTTTTTTTTTTTTTGTTCCTGAGTTTATGTGAAATTTGTTCGACGTTTCGTCGTCGTCGTCTTCCCCGCATCTATCTCGTATTTATATATATTTATATATATATCTGCAATGTTTATGTATGCCCATCTGTCTACTATTCCTGCGGCTTGTCGCGTGTGAGTGTGTGTGTACGGCAGCAACAACAATTGGGGGTGGTGGGGGTTTGTGTGTGTGTGGTGGCGATGATGGCGGTAATTGTATTGGCATTATTATTATTATTATTATTATTATTATCAGTAGTAGTGTTAATGTGGGATTTACTCAACCACGTGCGTTTCGCGTTTTTCAGCGAGGGTCTGCTACTCTGTGTATGCATGTATGTATATATATACATATATATTTATATATATATATATGTGTGTGTGATCTCCTGTGTGCATAGAGGGCACTGTGGGGAGACCGATGAGGTAGCATACATTTATTTACTCTCAATGATTGTTGTATTCGAAGCATGCAGGAAAGGCCATCCGCCAAGCGATGGCCCG
>JASANX010000852.1:19822-32692 GCA_030849745.1 Trypanosoma scelopori | reverse complement strand
GACGACGCCGCCGGCTGCCGGAACCGTGCGGGAGCAGCGGCAGCAGCAGTCATCATGCAGCACAACGCGAGCGCAAGAGCACACACATACACAGAGCGCATCGCCATCACCTTTGTGCCTGCAATAACTTGTCTGCGTAGAGTGGAGAAAAGAGACATGCATGCACACCCACACCCACACGGACACAGACACACACTCTCTCTCAGAGAGAGAAAAGGCAGCGCAGTGCGCACGGAGCGCGTAGAAAACAACCCAGACAAAAAACAAGGCACATGGCGTGCGTGGCGGCACGCAGAGCCCAGAGGCGGCCGCCACATGTGTATAGGTGCAGACATATATGAGTGCGCGAACGTGCATGTGTCGGGTGCGCAGAGCGCATCGTAACACACATCGACGCGTATTTATATTTAGATACGTACCCGAGGTCGTGTATGCAAGGTGTATACGCTGTCTTATGGCGGCGGGCGCGGCACAGCGCAGGTCGCACAGCAAGAAACAAAAAAAAAAAGAGTGGAGGGCCGCGGAAAGAACAAGAAAGAGTGTGCGGCATAGAAATCAAAGAAACCCGAGAGAGCAGGGAGCACGAAATTAGCACGAAAAGAGGGGAGGGGAAGCAGCCACACACGCATCAGCACACGGCAGCGAGGGCCAGCGCGGCAGTCAGCAGCAGCAGCAGCAGAGGCTCGAGCGCAGCACCGCGTGTGCCGCTGCCGTCCGCGTTGTGGAGGAAGGCGCTGATGTTCGTAAGGAGTCCGTGCGTGGGCGGCATTGTCGTCGTCGTGCTCGCGAACGAGTCGGTGGGGGCGCCGTCGTCGCCGTCGGTTGCGGCGCTGGAGGAGGTGGAGGAGTTCCCGTGGTTCTGGCTTGGACTGGCAACAGACGCGGGCGGCGGTTTCGCAGCGTCCGTCGCGCTGCTGCCGGAAGGCGCACTGCTGTGCGATGTCGTCTTCTCTGTGTCATCCGCGGGCTCCACTGAGGCCACTCCCTTTGGGGCGTCCGCAGTCGTGTTCGTGCCAGCACCCACGTGGTTGGCAGTGGCGCCGTGCGCAGCGACCCCGCTGGGATCTTGCTGCTCGGCGGTGTCCACGACATCCGTCGCCGGCGATGTGGCCGCGTGCTCCGGCGGCGTGCCGGCCGACACATTCGGAGGGTTGTGCGCCTCCGCAACAGCAGATTTGTTCGCGCTGCCGGAAGCCACCACTTTGACTGCGGCAGCATCGTCCGCGGGCACAGTGCTGCGCGACGGTGACCTCGGAGCAGTGACCGCATCTTTGGGTGCAGCGGGATGTTCGGGCTGCTGCCGCCTCAATGGTGCCTCAGTCTCTGGTACTGCGGAGCGCGCGTCGCCGGGATCCTGTGTGGGGAGAGTCACTGGGTCGTTCGCCTTCTTGACAACAGACCCATTGAGGTGCTCGCTGACCGGTGCGTCCGCGACGCTGTCGGGTACCGGCACGTCCTGCTGTGCCACAGGAGCAGCGGGCGCTGCGACATTGGGCGCTGGTGCTTGTGGAGCGAGCGCCCCCTCCACCTTTGCTGCGGGCGGCTTGACCGCCACTGTGCCCTCCCGGCCCGCAGACAGTGGTGCGACCGCCGATTCGCCCTCCGCACTTTTCGCCGTCGCCATGAACGCGCTGAAGATCTTCTCGGCCTGCTCATGTGCCTCCCGGACTGCTTCCTTCGCCTCCTCAACGGTCTGCGCGTCCTTCTCAGCCTTTTGCGCTGTATCCTCATTCTGTTTGATATAATCCGCAATATTCTGCAGATTCAAGCGACGTTCCCTCAAATAGTAATTTACCAGGAAAAGCTGATACGTGCACGTTGAATTATAGCTATTCGCCTTGCGGGCAGCGGTCCACACGTTAAGGTAGGCCGCATAACCTGCATCACTGAATTCCCCAATACTTTCCACCAGCGCCTCTGGAGCTCCCAATTCTTCCATCTGCTCTTTCATTTCCGTTGCCGCATACGACGACCGATTGGCTTCGGACTCTGCCGCTTTGATTTTGTTAAATGCCGCCAAACATCTTTCAGTCACCGCACGCATCCTCTGCATCTCGAGGTCCAATTGTTCCTTTTGTGTTGCTTGATTACCGTCCTCAAGCGGCACGGCAGTGGCAGATGAGAAACGCGACGACGCCGCCGGCTGCCGGAACCGTGCGGGAGCAGCGGCAGCAGCAGTCATCATGCAGCACAACGCGAGCGCAAGCACAGACAAGGCGCTGCGTGGTACAGCCAATGGCATCATTATGCTTTTTTTTAGCGTGTGGATGGCCTTCTAGCGGAATTAGTCGTGAAAGAAAGGAATAAAGGCGACTGCACGCAGAGTAGCGGGCAAAGCGAGTGAGAGAGAGATTTCGCACGCGGCCGTATTAGGCTTCTCGTGGTGTGGCAGCAACGGTACTCATACAACAGAAAAGGAAAATTTTGGGTGAAATTCCAGTTGTTTGTGCAAAGTGGCGACAAACTGGCGGAGCAGAAGGGAGCGTGCGGGAGGTGGATGGCAACCTCAAATGAAATCGGTGATTTCTCATACGCCATCGCCGACGCAGACACCACTGTGGAGGCGCCGACGTACAACGGCGGAGCAAACGCAGCTGCTTACCGGAGACGCCGCGCAACAACACGTTCTTTCCGGCAGCTCCTGCAAAGGAAATCACGGGCAGCCACTGTCGTCGTCTTTCTCTGGCAAATCCTGAAGCCAACCGGCGATTGCAGTGCATTTAGGCTGATGCAGGAGACGACATCCGACGTGTGTTGGGGTGCGCCGCCACAATTGCATCCCCGTAAATAGTTCATCTCTCGCGCTCGGGTTTAAATTTCAGCTCGAGCCGCCACGACAGCTGCCGTGAAGGTTCCCTCGCCGAGGTGCGTTTTCCGGATATTCAGCGCGCCGGCGCCCGAAACGGCCCGGTCGGACGAGCGCGTCGAATTGCTGCGGACCCTCCCCGTGGACGAGAACACGGCATATTGAGAAGTGGCCCTTGTTGCCGCGGCAGCCATGTCGCACCTTTGTTGTTTTTTTTTTTAACTTTCCATTTGCAAACAACTTCTTGCTTTGCCTCCCTGCAAGCGGCGCACCGCCCTTTGGCCTGGCACGCACAGGGACAAGACGCTGCTCAGGTGTTGGCACACATGTAGAAGGAAAAGCAACAACCCCCAACACAAAGGAGAGGAGAAAAGGCAATAGCAGTTGAGGGCAGCGCCTATTTTGACAGAGCCCCTCCTCCCGGTAGATGCATTTGACTCTGAAGGATTCCCGAACGGAAGTAAACAAACGTTGAAAACAGTACTCATAATAATACGACAGAAGAGCAGCACACACGACACCAACGCAGGAGGGAATATTGGCTCAAGAAGGAAACAAACAAACAGACAAAAACAAAGAAAAGCAGCAACAGACGCTTTTGATGGAATCATGACACGGAGAAAACCTGACGATTTGCGGTGCCATGCGCTCGCACACGCACACGCAGGAGGAGGGGGGCGCTGCGTCATGGTGGTGGTGGTGGTGGTGGACGGAAACGCGCACACGAAATGGATATAAGACGTACATAAACACGAGAGGAATGAGAGTCAAGGGAAAAGAGTAGTGTCTTCGTGCCTTTCATTTTAGGTGTATTCTCCTTGCCTCCTGCGTCCTCGGCTCTTCCGCCTCGTCACCCTCATCCAACTTCTAATATGCCCCCCCCCCCCCCCCTCACACTTCCCGTTGCGTGCGCCAGCTTCCTTGTCCCGTCATTTTGTTCCCCCAGACACACACGGACAGACAGAGAGGGCTTGCGTGGTGCCGCAGTGCGTATCAGGCGTTCTTCCCTCATTCATTGTCTCGTCAAATTCCCAGTTGTTTCGCCCCAGCACACATGAGCCTCCCCATATATATATATATATATATATATATATATATATATATATATATATGCACGTATGTATGCATCATGTGCGATATCTCCGGGCAGCGTGTAGACCGTCATGCGTGCGTGGAAAACTTCAGAAGCCGGTGGCGGTGTTGGATGCAAAACACACCAACACGCACAAAAAAAAAAAGAGGAATTCCCTTCGCCATTTCACACTGTCTTTCACTTTACTGGCCGTCGCCTGGGAGCGACGCTGCCGCCCTCCTTGTTCGTCTATTTGTTCCTTTCTCGCCCTCTCCATCCCACAAACTTCCTATATCGGTTCCCTTCCCTTCTCGTCCCTTCACACACACGCACACACGCCCCCAAGACTCCTGTGCATCTGCGTTTGCCGGTTCCGTGTCTTGGTTTCCTTCCTTTTCCCCCGCCCTCTTTTTTTTTTTGTTCTGCCGTTGTTGTTGTTGCTGTTGATTGTCGGAGAGGGGCGGCTTTTCGTTGGCAAAAGGGAACAGGGAATGCGGGGGGCTGTGAGCTGTGGGCGTGGGGATAAGAAGCAATGCCCCCCTTGCGGTCTTATTTGTGCCATTATTGTTCTTCTTGGCAGTGGCGGCGAGGAACCTTTTTTTTTTTTTCTTTTTTTTTTGCTTCTGGCGGTTTTCTTTCGTGCGATGAGCGTCGCCCCACCCCCGCCCCGCGCGTTTTCTACAGCAGGAACTTTTTGATGTCGACCTTCTTCATCATGCCCTCCACGGACTTCTTCACATACGCGGCATCAATGACAAAGGTCTCGCCATTTCTGTCAGGGCCATCAAAGCTGATCTCCTCCACGACCTTCTCAGTGATCGTGATGAGGCGGCGTGCACCGATGTTCTGCACAGTGGAGTTGATGTGTGCGGCAATCGACGCAATCTCCCAGAGTGCATCGTCCGTGAAGACGAGATTGACGCCCTCTGTCTGCATCATCACAATGTGCTGCTTGATGAGGTTGTATTTTGGTTCGGTGATGATGCGATGAAAGTCCTCCGTCGTGAGTGGCTTCAGCTCAACGCGGATGGGAAGACGTCCCTGCAGCTCTGCCAGCATGTCGGACGGCTTCACGCTGTGAAAAGCACCACTGCAAATGAAGAGAATCTTGTCTGTCTTGATCTGCACGTTGAACTTTGTCGACACGGTGGTGCCCTCCACGAGCGGCAGGAGATCCTGTTGCACACCCTCCGCGGAGGCCTGGTGACCCTTGTAGCCGCCGGCAGCCGTCACAATCTTGTCAATCTCGTCAATCACCACAATGCCGTCCTCCTCGCAAGCACGGAGTGCCTCAACCGAAACGTCCTCCGTCTCCACCATCTTGTCCAGCTCCTCCTGCAGTACCGCAGGGAAGGCGTCCTTAATCTTGAGCACCTTTTTGACCGTCTGCGGCCGCTGCCCACCCATCGAGTGGGGAATGTCAAATGAGATAAACACCCCCTCACCGGTCGCCGATGACTTTGGCTTCTCTTTCTTGTCTTGCAGCTCCACCATCACCTCAATGTCATCAAGAGCGCCGCTGCGAAGGTGCTCACGGAAGCCGTCCGAAACGCCAGCAAGCGCCTTGAGGATGCGGTCCTCTGCCCTCTGCCGGGCGACCTCTTCGTGCTGTCGCATGATGTTCTGCTTCGTCTGTGATAGCGACGCCTTGTACAAATCTTCGATGATGCTCTCTACATCCCTGCCGTGGAAACCCACTTCCGTGAATTTTGTCGCCTCGACCTTTACAAACGGTGCATCCACCAACTTTGCCAGGCGCCGCGCGATCTCCGTCTTCCCCACGCCAGTGGGGCCTATCATCAGGATGTTCTTCGGTGCAATTTCCTCGCGGATATCTGCGTCTACCTGATGTCGTCGCCAGCGGTTTCGAAGTGCCACAGCCACAGCTCTCTTCGCATCAGCCTGTCCAATAATGTAGTTATCCAGCTCCCGCATCAGCTCCCGCGGCTTCATGTTGCGAATGAGCGATTGCCCAAGTGCCGGTTTTGGCGGTGGCGGCGTTGACGGGGCAGCTGCCGCAGTAGCTGCAGCACTACAAAAACGAACAGCGGCAGCGAGGTCTGTCATAGACCCAGCAGGAAGTGGAAATAAGGTCACACGACGCATAGCAATGGTTCCTCTGCCTCCTTCCTGTTCTTCTTCTTCCTCTTGTTGTTGTTGTTCTTCTTCTTCTTCTTGGGACGGGGAGAAGAGGTTGGGGAGAAGCATCATGGCAGCAAAGGCGGCAGTGATGCATGGAAAGAATGATGCACCACACCTCCCCCCAGCCCTTCCTTCCCTCCTTGTCGCTGTTGCTGCCGATGCAGCGCCACGCAGCTGGAAAGGCAAATAAACAAATATATATATATATATATATATATATATATATGCAGCGAGGAAGAGGGGGGAAGTGGAAGAAAAACGTCAACGAACAGACAGAGACACGGTCGTTGCTTTTTCATACTGCATTACTGAACAGAATGTGTTGTTGTTTGCGCTTTAATGGTGCAAGCGAGCGGGCCTTGTGCACGAGACGAAGCAGGCTTGTCAGTAGAAGCCATTTTTGCCGCTGCATGATTCCTGCCGTGTACGTGTCGCGGGAACCCACCTGCAGCTCCTCTTGCAGCACGTTGAAGTATACCGCCGAGTAGAGCCCAAGACCATGCGGGCTGTAGAGGTTGACAAGCAGCGGGTAGCGCTTCATTATCCCTTCCTGATATGCCAGAAGCTCCACTGCGTTGTCTGGCAGCCTCAGTCGATGGGTAAAGGTGTACGAAACAAACTTTGCTTGTGCCTCGAACAGCATGAAGGGCGGCAGCAGCTCCCTCTGCATGCCCACGAAGGCAATGGACGGGTTTCGAGCGTATATCGTGCCAAGGTAAAGACCGCGGTGGTGCAGGGGGGCTGCTGCGGGGTTACCCTCAGTGTTCTGCTGCTGCTGCTGCTGCTGCTGCTCTTGCTCTTGGTGCTGCTGCTCTTGGTGCTGCTGCTCTTGGGGAATCAGCGACAGCGGCAAGGGATCCTCCAACTCACCCCTCATGTCGCGGTGAAGAAACGGGTAGCGGGTGTGGTACCCCGTAGCGAAGATCACCGCATCGACATTGTCAAGAAAAGTACCGCGGGAGATTTCATCATCCGCCAGGCTGCCAGCGTGCCTAACCCGCGCCATGGATCGCGCTTTCGCCTCCTCAACGATATCCCCAAGAGATGCACGCTCTTCTGCGAATAAAATGCCTTTCCCCTCGCAGCCAATGGGGTGACGAACGCTTGGGATGTTGCCCCACAGAACACCGTTTCTGAACCGCAACCAACTCGAAACAATATTGCTGCCCTTTGTGACATCATCCCGCCAGCCAGGCGTACGAGAGAGCAGGTGCACAACTCCACTCAACGCGTCGCGCATGATGGTAGCACTGCCATCGCCGCGGCCCAGCATCGCAGGTGCCGCGTCCACATGGCAGGAACGCGGTTGTTTTTCTTGCACACCGGTGGAATAGTAGCTGCTGTGGTGCACATCCACGCCACAGTGCTGTAGTTCCCAGCAGTAGTCCCACGCCGTGGCGCCATCACCAACCACAACAACACGTTTGCCCTTGAAGCAGCGGAACTCCTTTACATGCGAGGCGTGGTGCAACTCGCCACCATTCCTCACATACGACGCTAGCAGCTCCCTCGTCCCAGCAGGGTACCTCGGCTCGTGTGTCTGTCCAGTACAGACGCACACCTTGTCAAAAGACCACTCGAATACGTCACCGTTCACAACATTAACAGTAATGATGCGCCACACGGCATCCCGTTCATCGTACCGCACCGACTGCACCTTTGTATTAAAGCGCACAAGTCCTCTAATGCCATGTCGCTCCACGTACTGCTCCAGATAACGGCGCACAGAAGAATGGTGTGGAAACTGCGGCACAGTATAATCAAAACGCATGTCACTGAAGCTCAAGAGGTCCTTCGACAGCACGCAGCGCAGTGTTGGGTGCACCGGCGACACAAGAGAGCGTGACGAAAATGGGCTGCGCGTGTCACTGTTCCAAATACCACCCGGGTCCGCCGCTATCTCGAAACACGTCACCAGCAGCCCGCTGCGCCGAAGGGCTGTGGTTGCCACCATCCCTGCAGGGCCGCAACCGATCACTGCGCATGACAGCATCACTTGCTAACGTCACCCACCCACCCACCCACACACACACACACACACACGCCTGTTTCCTCCTGCAGCCTCTGCCACAATGCCACTGCAACAACAACAACAACAAAAAAAAAAGCGGCGGCAGCTATTAAAAAATTTTTAATTTAGTTAGAAAAACGGTGGGGATGGAGAATAAGAAGAAAATGAGGAGGCCACAAACAAAAAGCCACGAGTTTCCCATCGATCGTGGGGATCCAGAAGAAAATAAAGAAAGCCCGAAATTCACAAACACACATAACATTCCCCATTTTTGGTTTGCTTTTTGCTCGCCCCTCTTTTACATCGCAAGGACGGGAACAGAGGAGGACAACCAGGTGCCAATGTCCGCGCAACGATCACACATCACTTGTTTTTATCGTTATCCCTCCTCCTCCTCCTCCTCCTCCTCCTCCTCCTCCTCCTCCTCCTCGCAAACTCCTCGTGGCGAAATATGAACCAACAGGTGGCAACTTTTGCACTGCGACAGCGGTCGCCTCGCTATACAACTCCTGTGTCACGCCAATCAGGCGTCGAAGGGTTGGCCCCTTTTCAGTCTCCATCATCGGTTGTGGTTGGATGTGCGGGGCTCCCTTATCGGCTGCTACACGCCTCTTCACCACAATGCGTGTCACAAACGGTACGAACAACAGACGGCCTCGTGTGTCTTGCCGCGTCGCACCACAGGTGTTTTCATCGCCGGATAGAGCATCCAATCGCTTTGGTTGGAAACACGAGGTAACGGATGGGATCTCCGTCGCATTCACGTAGTTATGGTCTGGGGCGGCATAGAGTATCCACACCTCCGCCTCTGAGCCACTGCTCAGCGCCACGTCACCTGTGTAGGTGACAGACTCGGGCGAAAAGAGCAGAAACGCAAGTAGCTCCCGGGCACCATCACTCTGCTGTTTTGATACCACAGCCACGCCTGCAATATTTGGGCACGACGGCATCACAACAAAGCGAGAAGACCCCTCCGGTAACTCGTGTGTCAGAGGCGCGATAAGCTTGCAAACTGACGGGCTCCAGTGCTGGCGTGGAAGCTCCGGCACCTGGCACGGCACAAATGTCACGAGCACTTGATACGCCACAATGGGCACAAAGGGCTCCTCAGATATGACAGCTGTGAAGGGGTCAGTGCGTATCTCGCGTGCACCAATAATGACGCTGTAATATCCAGCACTTGGCACCATTATCGTAAAAGTCTCTTGCTCACTCGATTCCTCACGCTGGTGCCAGACCCACTGAGGCCCAAGCGGTGCCGCTGTGCTGCAGTCTTCTGGTAACCCCTTGAGAGGGCCTCTGAATATGACGCAGCAAAGTTCTGTCTGCTCCGGCTTCCGGTTGACGAGGGTGATGTAGAAAGGTGTTGAACGCTCGGTGAAGGTGCACCGAAGCCGATGAGAGAATAATGAGACTGGGAAGCGGAAAAACGTGTGCGAGAGGAGTGGCGCCGATTCCCAGGTGACCTTCCGCGGCGGAGCGTCCAGGAGTGTGTGATGCCCTTTATTGGGAAGGTGCGTCGCACAAAACCTCTGCGGATGTGTATTGAAATAAAAGCTCTCCACACGATTTTCGTACATGTCAAACGATGCCAGTTCGGGCCCGTCAAGCATTCCTCGTTTCGGTTTTTCCTCCACTTCGGGGGGAGCGGAGTGTTTCGACTTGGAAAGTGACTCGGCTGCGCAATTAGGCTTCGATGACTCCACGCCCGTTGCAGCATCCTTGGGGCGCATGACTTGCCGCAGCGAACCATTGTGGGAGGAGCGCGCGACGTCTACCAGGTACTGTAGCACCGTGTTATTCTTTTGTGGAATTCGCACAATGTTCCATTCCCACTCCAATGTCTCCCCTGGAGCGCGTCCACGCAGAAGGCCGTCCACCACCTCGCTCTCTATGCCGGTGAGCTGCAAGAGCCTCTGGTACAGCCGTGCCAGCGTTGGTGGATCGGCTGTACGCCGCTCCAATGCCAACACTAGCGGGTCAGGAGGTTCCTCGGGGGGCGAAATGCCTTGCTGGTCGTTTGTAGGGTTTCGCCTCCTGGCACGCGCCGTTGAAGCACTTTTAAGTCTTTCACCCTTTTTTGCTGCTGCTGCTGCTGCTGCTGGAGCGGCGGTGGCCTCCCCCCCCTCTGCGTGGGGAAGTGGAAACTCCACCGTCATATTATTGCAGAGCCAAACGTAGAGTGCGCGTGCCTTTCTCATTGAGCACTGAGTGATAGACTGCCTCCATGTCACTCGCTGGTAGGGGCGGACGATTTGCGCGACCACCTCCTCCAGTTTTGTTACACCCTCCAGCGGGCCGATCTCCCGCACATGTGCGTCCGCCTCAGTCCGGTCGGCGTGATCGATGCCCCAACCGGCGTCACTATGGAGGCCACCCTCTGACACAGCAACATTGTGCGGCACCAATGACGGGAAGGCGTCCTGTGACACCTGGATTTCCTTCTCGATGGAAAACCCAAAATGGTGCAGATAGTCACCATAGCACCGCAGCTGCAGTTCAAATATTGACGGGGTGACAGTTTTTCTGAATAAATCAAAGAGTTGCCGACCGAAGCTCTCCATCTGCATCTCCTCGGTCACTACGGCCGGTGCCAGCGGCGCTCTTGCCTTCTTCATCATCTACAGCTGTAGAATCAAGAATGATGTGAAGAAGAGACATGCAAACACACACACACAGAGAGAGATAGAGAGAGAGAACAAAAAGCAACAAAGAGGAAAGAAACAGAAACAGGGCGTCACAGGTTCAGCAGCGGAGAGGAGGGAGTCGCGAAGCACGCACGAGGCCTAGTGACCATGGAGGAGCAGTGGGACGAATCCTCCCTTCACCCTGCCCCCTCTTCGTGTATGCGTTTCACTCGGGGCAAAAGCAGGAACGATACCAAAAGAGGCAGGAGAAATAAGTCACACAAGACGCAGCATCTCACAAGCCGCTCCGCACAACACCTTCATATGCCCGCGTCACCATACATGTACCTGTTTTTTTTAACATGTACGGGTGCCCTGCAGCTTCAACCAAACGGGGAACACGCAGCAATGGTGTGTCGGTTCAGTCTCTCTTTGATCATCCCGCCAGCTCTGAAGCCTTCGCTTGTACTCTTTGCTTCAGGATGCTGTTATTACCCCCCACCGTCCTTTTTTTTTTTGTTTTTTCTTTCCGGTTAGTACTACATGCACCTCGTTAGCCATTTAAGTGAAGTGAAGATGTCTCCTCTTATTCTTCTTCTCTCACTGGCAATGAATCTATCATTCCATTCATCGCAGTTCACCGATATACCCGACGTGACGAGGTGCGCTTCAAGCGACAAGAGAAAAAAAAACAGCAGCAGCAGTACAAGTGGCTCGTGATGGTAGGCGATTGTGCAGAGCATGGGTGAAAGGCAGAAGGTGCAGCGGGGAAGAAGAAGAGGGACAAGGAGGATTAAGCCCAAAATAGGGGNGGGGTGAAGAAACGAGTAAGGAGTCATTGTCCTCTTATTTCTATACCACACATGTTCATTACCCGTACACATGTACCACTCGTCCATCTCCCATCACCATCTTTGCATGGGTGTGTGTGTGTGCATGGAATCAGAGTTTTCGGTCAGCCCTTCTATACTCCCGGTGTTGCTGGAGCAGCGGGGTGCGTGGAGATTTGCTGCTGAGTTTGTTGGCTAAGGGAATGGTATGCATACATGGCAACCTCATAGGCGTATATCTGTGTTGCTTTACTGATGACACTTCGCAGTAGTTGCGGTGAGAGGCCCTTGTAGAAACCGAGAAATCCATCAGCTCGATAAATATGCTGAACCGTAGGGAGCAGATGTGAGTGTTCGTGTTTCCCCGTTACACGGTTAACGGTGCGCAAATGGGTCATGATGACGTTATACGGATACGCAATGCCAGTGGCTGTAAGCTTTGACACCATCGTGAGAGACAGCATTGCAACCGAGGTCATGATGAAGTTGTTGGAATCTCTAAAATTTCCCTCCCTCGTGATACGCCCAAGCATCTCGTAGACGCTCCAAAAGAGACCTTCTTCCACAAACCGACCGCCGAGATTTGTCAGCGTTCCGCGGTAAAACCCCACGATCCCCTCGCGGCGGAAGACGTCGCGGAACACCTGTCGTATCGTCAGCCGGTCATCTACCTGCACCCGTGTCCGCACTAGAAAGAGCGGTGCCAGCATCCCATTCGTCACAGACACGGCGCCAAAGGCACATAAAGCAGGACGCACGCACTCGTCAACCCCCGCCAAAGTGAGCTCCTGCTGCAGGAGGTGGTACGACGGCAAGTAGATGCCATTGGAGGGGAGTGACGCCATCAAATTAACAGCAAGGCCACGCGAAAAGGCATGTGTGACACCAGTGTTAAAAAGATCTCTAATGGTGTACAAGAGGCTCTTGTGTGATTTGCCAGTGGCAGTGCGGCTTGCGGAGAGACGGACACGAATGGTGTCAAGCGGGTTCGTAACGCAGGTGGAACAAATACCCGCAAAGCAGCCACAGGCGACGGAGACGGCGTACTCGCGCTCCCGCTGCACCCTGGAAGCGCGGTCTAAGGCAGACATCTATCTACACAGCGACGGCGTGCGCTGGACGACGCATACACACGCGGTGAGAGAAGTTGTTGGACGGGAGGGAATGAACGACGAGGACCAAATTACAAGCAGAAAGAAAACAAATTTTGAAAGCAAAAAAAAGAAAAGACAAGACACAGTCCAAGCGTGCACGATTGGGCGTGAAAGAATTTATCAAGATTCCCAACCCCCTCAAATATGGGGCGCCTTTGTTAATCGCTTACGTTAAAAGTCATCTCCACCTCCCCTTCTTTTCGTTTCTTTTCTCTTCTGTCATCACCC
>JASANX010000852.1:0-19758 GCA_030849745.1 Trypanosoma scelopori | reverse complement strand
CGCGCCCCCTCCCCCCCCCCCCCTCGCGCCCCCCCCCCCCCCCCCCCCCCGCCCCTCCTCCTCGCGCCCCGTGATCATTCGGCCTCACACCTCTGCCATGCCGCAAAGAGGGACGCGGTCAATGCCTCGATATGCGCTTCTTGTGACGAGACTTTTTCATACTTTTCACGCCGTCACGGTGCTTGTAGGATCGCTTGCCGTTCTTCTCACGACTCTCCGCACGGGATGCCTTGCGAGCGTCACGCAGTTTCTTCTTCTTAAGTTTCTTGATAACACCTGCCTGCAATCTCTGCTCCGACTTGCGCCGCAGATCGCGTGCGACACCCTTCATCTTCTCCTTCGCCCGCACTTTCCCCTCGCGTTGCTGCCGCCGAGACTGCCGCTGCCGGTGCAGAAACACCTTCTCCTCGCGGTTCCACTTGGACAGCTCCTCCTGAAAATGGTTTATTGTCACCTCTGCCTCCCTCTCGTACAGCTGCCGTGCCTTCTCGTCGCGCCGCTTACGCTCCGCAGGGCTGAGGCACCACGTCTTTTTTGGTTGTGCCATCACACTGTCGTTCAGCAACTTCTCCGCAGACATGCTGCCGTATCGCCGCTCGGCTTGTGTAATTTTCGCCTCCAGTGCCTCTGCCGCAAGTTGTTCACGAACCAGCGGGAACACGCCATCGATCTTCGTTGTGGCATCCAACAAGAGCGCCTCCGGCACGTCACGCCGCTTCACGGTGGATGCCTGGTGGCTGTTGATGACACCACTCACAGCAAGTATTTTCCTCATGATCTCGGCATCGTTTGTCTCGTCCACAAGTGATACTGCAGTCCCGCTGCCGCCAATGCGGGCGGTGCGGCCGACACGGTGGATGTACGCCGTGAGTGTTGGCGGCATGTCAAAGTTCACAACTGTCGACACACCTTTGATGTCGAGGCCGCGTGATGCCACATCAGTTGAAAAGAGATAACGCACCTCTCCCGACACGAATTTCTGCAGCGAGACAAACCGCTCCTCTTGCGGCTGGTTGCCCTGCAGTTCCGCGCTTGAGAGGCCCAATGCAGTGAAGAGGAGATGCAATCGGTGCGTTGTTGTGCGGTAGCGGGTGAAGATCAGAGTCTTATCGGGGAAGTAGCCAACGCAGAGAGCCAGCAAGTAGCGAGACTTGACCTTTGTCAGGTGCTCCGTGTGAACTTCCGCGTCGGCGTCGTGAAGCCGCGCTGCACCCTCCTCTTCCTCCTCATTCTCCTTCGCAGCATCACGGAGCCGCTTAGAGCAGGCACGTTTCGTTTCCTTTGGCTGACCGTCTTGAACCTCCAGCGCGCTACCGCCATTATCATCATTATCACCACGTGGACCGACGCGAATGCGCACAAACTGTTGCCGCAACCTCGACTGCAGCGCTACATGACCGACATCAACATTTTTCGGCTCAAACAAGTGATCCTTTGCGAACTCGTCCACCTCGGTTGTCATGGTCGCAGAGAACATCAGAACTTGTCGGGTCTCTTCGGGGACACGCTTGAGGATATCCACCACCTGGTCCTTGAGCGTCACAGTGAGCATCTTGTCGCACTCGTCGAGGACGACTAGTTCAACACCTGAAACATCAACAGATCCCTGTGCACCCTTGTAGTTGCGCAGAAGGTCCACTAGTCTTCCTGGAGTTGCGATGAGAATGTCAGGGATAGACTCGAGCGCCGCCTCTTGCGCGCTTTGGGCGACACCTCCAATCGCCAAGGCCACAGTTAGACCCGTCGTGAAGGTCAGCAGCTGCTGCAGCATGTGCTGACACTGGGCACCCAATTCTCGTGTGGGAACCAAGATAATTGCACGAATAAAGCGACGTTTTCCGCCTGCGTTTGACTGCTTTAGCGGACCCCGTGTCAGAAGAAGGTGCAGCAACGGCAGAAGAAATGCCGCTGTCTTCCCCGACCCCGTCACCGCGCGCACACACACATCACTGCCACTGAGAACGGCAGGAATAGCCTGCGCCTGCACAGGCGTCGGGGACAAAAATCCAGCGTGACTGACTGCGCGCACAAGCGCCTTGCAGAGACCCAACTCAATCCACATCACCTGATCCTGTGTCTGCCTTCCTGAACCCCCACTGCTGCACCCAGAAGAAATTGTCTCACCCGGAACCGCATTGAGACGACGTTGCTCCCGTTGCAGCGTTGCAGCGGCAGCGGCACTACCACCACCACCTGCACCCCCTGTAAGGCCGAAGAAAAACGCCGGCGTGCTTTCCAGCATGGCCTCTCCGGTCGCTGCCCCGGTGGTCGCATCGCTGTCCAGGTCCACATACGCGCCGCACCGCGTTTGGGGATTCAGGTCTCCTTTCCTATTCTTCTGAGATCTGCAACCTCGAGAAGACCCCCAGCCGCCACGGTCCGCAGAACGCTTCCGAGGTCGAGACTGCATGGCCGACATTGGCAGCCTGCTGTGATCTCCCGACTCTTCTTTTTTTTCCTTTTCTTCCCCCTCTCCGCTTCTTCTTCTTCTTCTTCAGCTCTTCCGCAACCACAAACAGGAAAAGAGCTTTTTCTACGTTTCACCTTCGATGGATGCCTTATATACTCTGTGCGAAATAATAAGATGCGGGAAGCAACAACAAGAACAACAACAACAATAAAAAAAAAAGTAACAGAATCTCAATCGGACACGATGCTCCACGGTGAAGGGTCCAGTGACATAAAAGGGAGAGGGAAGAAGTGGAAAGGCTGGAGATGGAAGTGGAGATGGAGGGCTCTGCTCCAGCAAACGTACGCGCTTCTTCTGCAGAATATCCCCATTGCTGTAAGCCGTGAGAGAGAGAGAGGGAGAGAGAGGGGGGAGAGAAGTGGCACATCAAACTCGGGGGAATGAGAAGAAAAGAAGAAGAGAAAAGCGAACGAAGGGAAAGAGAGAAAGAGAGAAAGAGAGAGAGAGTTGGGAACAACAGAATCCACGAACGAAGAACGCACCAAAGGAAACGAATTTAACTGGAGAGGGAATGGGAAGAACCAACCAAAACAACAAGCGAGGGGGCGAAGCGACGACGACGACGACGACGACGACGATACCCGCCACCCCCCCCCCCCCACACACACGACGTTCTCCGCCCCCACTTTTTTTGGGGGGTGTCTCATTTTTTTTCGGTTTTTCCGTTTTTTTTTTTTTTTTTTACTTCTTTTCTTTCATCGTGCGTGTCCGCACCCGCAACAAAATTTTCTGCCAAATGTTGTTTTTATTGCCTCTTTCCTCGCCCTATACGTCTTCACCATTCCATCCCCTATTGCCGTCGCACAACTCCTCCTTCCATCGCTCCTCTTTCTTGCGTTGCTGCTTCTTACTGGGGGAAGACCCATCATCCTCCATTTTTCACCCTTTTTTTTTGTTTGTTTTTTATTATTACCATCTCACTCTTCGTCCCTTTGGTTCTGGTGCGCTGGTTCAATGTATGTATGTTTGGGTGGGAAAAGAAGATTGCAAAGGGAGGAACACAAGACTACGAGGACACCCTCCACTGCTGCCACACTTGCAGCCCGCTACCCATCTCCACCTCCCATTCCTCTCACACTCTCTTTTCATGGCATGTGCCTCTCAGCTGCCTTCTCCGGAGAGAAAGGCAAAGAAAAAGAGAGGGAGAGAGAGAGCGAGAGAGACATGAAGATTAGAGTGATGATACGGAGCTGCAAAGCGCTGCCGCAGGGTCTCTCCCGCCCCTCCTTTTTACACCCCTGTCTTTTTTTTTTTTTTTTTGGCCGCATCACTTGCATATATATATATATATATATATATAAACACATATCGCGTTGCAGTTTATTCTTGTTTTTGTTCTCGCAGTTTCACTTTTTTTGTTTTGGTTTTTCTTTTCTGGTGCTGTCGCCGCTGCTGCTGCTGAGAGCAGAGGTTAGAGAGAGAAGGGGTGGGGGGGAGAAGAGAATAAAGACGGTTATTTTCACCAGCCACCAAGAGCAAAACACGCACACACATACATATATATATATATATATATATATAAACCAAATGGGAACAAAAAAAAAGCCGGGGAAAGGGAAGAACGATTAAACACCAATGCACGACGGGAGATCCAGAGAAAAATAGAAGAAGGGAAGAAGAAGAGGTGGAGCAAAGGAAGAACGCAGAGATGCATCATGGCCCCGCGGACACCCAGTCGGGGCGCAGCTGCATGCAACTTGTCCGTTCCTCTCCTGTGCGTCCTTCTTTCGCCCTCCCTCCTCCTCAGTCGCACTTCTCCTTTGGTCCTCAGTCTCCCTCGCCACACCTCAACTCCCCCCTCTCCACGTGAAGTTAGCAGAACCATCACATCATTGCATGAATTTTCCCTCCTCATTCCGGGAGCGGGAAGAAAACATATCTGCTACAACAATTCTCATGCATGAAACCTAAAAGTAAAAACATAAGTGCCGATGCCGTGTCCTCTCTCTCTCTTTTTTTTTTTTTGCCATTCCACCCCTCTTCTCCCGAGTCCCTTTTTGTTTCCGCGCGGTGCTGCAAGTCGGTGTTGTTTGGAGGGAAAACAAAAAAAAAAAAAAAAAACTTGGAGAATATAATGTTCTCCTTGCTTTGCTCTTTACCACGTCGTTCCTCCCAGAACTGCCGGTGGTGGGAAGTAAAGGTGCTGCTACAGCCGCTGGGATGCGAGAAAAGAAAAAGATGATGATGGCTCTGTCACAACGCCGAAGAGTGTACACGGATGAAGAAACAATACAAAAAAACACACACAAAAAAGGCAGAGACATTCCATGTGAGTACTCATGTCGTTGCTCTCCACTGATCCGTGCATCATCAGTTGTCTCTCATCCACGCACACACATTCTTCCACATTTTCAGCTGCTTGCGTCAATGTTTCCAGTTCTCTGCCTCCAAATGTAGCGTGCACTTCCGTCTCACACCTCCGCCTCCAGTTCACCACACACCTCCTTGCGTGACCTCAGTGCCGGAAGATATTGTTACCAAAGTCTTGGGCACACATCCACGTGGGAGCATTCAAAACAGGACTCAACTGCAAAAATGTGAAGAGGAGCAAAAAATACAACACAAAGAGCGAGGGGTTCAACTGGGAGTGAGATGAATGGATGGATGAGAGAAAGAAAAGAAAGAAGAAGATTAAACCACACACACACATGCCCTCTCAGAAATAAATACACCATCGCTACATCAGGGTCATCATCACTTCTTCGCCAGGCCCACCCACAACACACCGCTTCTCTCTCCCTCGCGTTTCTCGTCTGGGTTTACCCTTCAATCCAAATTAGCGGAGAGACCATACGGGTTGTGACGGTACATCAGCGGGGCCTCAGCGGAGCAGGTTGCGGAGAATCTGCTGCTACAGCGCGACCGATGGGTGCTTGCCGCCTTGGGAACTCTTTCGGCAGAAGCTGCACACCCATCCTCCTCCCCCACCATCGTATCAAAGTCGTCGTCTTGTGCAATCCCGGCGATTCGCGACTCACTCCAGTACGGAAGTGAAACAAAGACGGGCCTCCGGCGGGTAGAACCTGTTGGGGGGAAGAGGGCACCAAGTGAACTTTCAGCCATGGTGGCGTTACAGGGCGGGCGGGCACAAATGAGATTGCCATCGAGTCGCTGCATACCAGTGGCACGCAAAATCTCTACATTACATTCCTCCGTCTGTAACTCGTGCTCACCGTGTGCGAAGGCACAATGAGAACCGAATGGACATTCCTTCTGATGGATGTAGTACTCGCACAGCGAAGTCTTGAATTTTGACGGCTTTACCTCCGCGTGTTTGTTGGCTTTTGGCATGATTCCTTTCTTTTCTCTCTCTGTGTGTATGTTTTGTGACTGCTACTGCCCTAATTTCTCCTACGTCTTGCGTTGCTGTCTCTCCACCGTAACCACCCTCCTGCTACTATCGTTTGCTGTGATGGCAGCTGATTTGTTTTCCTTCTATTTCGTTTTTTTTTTTTTGTAGGTTTTACGATCACTGTGTGTGCGTGTGTGTGTGTGTAGCAGCAACGCAGACGCGGTTTCAAAAAGGCATCAGAAATAAAGAAAGAAATAACACATCATATAGAGGCAGTGGTATAACGCCAGAGTTCAACAAACAGTACTAAAACAGCTAAAAAGTGAGCGAGAGTCACTCATGTCGCGGCACAAACAAAGACACACACACACACACACACACACAGAGAGAGAGAGAGAGAGAGAGACACAAAAATAAAAGGAAGAAACTCGTCATGTCTCTGCAGCGCAAAGATACAAAATTACGGGCGCATTAGAAGCGAAAGAGAGACAGGGCGGGGAGGGGATGAGAAATACCACATCTGAGTAGTCATTTCAAGCAAATTAAGTAGAGGAGCAGTCAAGAACATTTGGGATACACTTTCACTGCACCTGAGAACTGTAAAATTTTGCGGTAAGTACGTTTCAGACTGCTCTAGTGTGAAAAACGACTTTGCTTGCCCATACTGTGACGGATGCATGCGTGCCCTCTCTCACCCAGTCCCTTCTCTCTCTCTCTCCCCACGGCTGAAGGAGAGAGAGAGAAGGGACTGGGTGAGAGAGGGCACGCAAAGAAAAGGGCAAGACGCAGAGCGCAGCAGAAGGGGTAGTAAAGCGTAGACAAAACAGTACTTCAACCGCAAAGCACGACCCCATCGCAGACACATCACTCGGCCTCCACCCCCATATATATATATATATATATATATATAATTTTTTTTTTTGCTTTTACAAATGTGTTGAGGACAGCAAGAAATGTGATGTCAAGAGACACCTTCAGTAGCCCTGGCATTCTCAAGCAACCAGGTCTACATGGAGTCCCACGCGGCAACCGCCACCACTACAATCAGCGCCGTCGCCCACAACTACATCGCTGGAGGTCATTAAAAGAGGACCAACCAACAAGGGAGAAGAGGTGGGTGCACACACAATAAAACAAGAAAACAAAAAAAAAAAAAGGAGATACATAGCAAAAACACATACATACAAACAGAGAAAGAAAAAACAAAAAAGAAGAGGTGGTGATGGTGGCGGTGGTGATGGGGAGGAATATAACCCTGAATAATAACAACACCCGACTTATATTAAAAAAAAAGAAGAAGATATTATCCTCCTTCCTGCTTTCGCGTCACCTCCGCAACTCGCCTCCGCTAGAGGGATGAGAGAAGGTACAAGAAGCGCAGCCAAACCCACTTCCCAGGAGCTCTGGGAAACAAAAAAGGGAAGACTTGAGTTATATACACACTGCATTACAAAGTAAGGCCGTGTTGTCCTTGTAGAAAGCTCCCCAAAATGAAAACAACAGCCAAGAACCGAAGGAAAAAAAAAAAAAATTGGGACAGCACAAACAAAAAAAAAAAAAAAAAAGACGTCACTGAAGCAGCACCACACCACTCAATCTTCCCCTCTGTATTTAATGGGACAGTCTGCCTCCTCTTTTTCGGTGTTGCTCCTCACACACACACCCTCCTTTCGATTAACCCCCCCCCCCCCCCTCGCCTCAGATTCAGATTTCTTCTCGGTCTTCCTGCCCATTACTCTGCAACGAACCATGAGAGTCTGATGGACATTCACCAAACCCTCGAGGCCAACATACACCTTGATTTCGTTGTCAATTTTTTTTTTCCTTTTCTCCCTCCGGTGGCTGAGTTCATCAGTTCAAACAGCGCTCTGCGGCACTGCAGTCCTTGAAGTGCAAAACGGCACGTCCAGTTGGAAACAGCAACGGGAAATATATATATATATATATATGCAAATGCAACAGAGAAAAAAAAAAGGCCGGCGTGAGGGAGGGAAACCACAAAGCACTTAGATGCAATATTCCAGATAGGGTTCCCACTCTTGACTACCTTTAGATGACGGGAACGGAGCGGATATCCGATCCTTTCCTTTTACGACATTCTTTAAAACATGAAATTCTGCCGAGTGAAAGAAAAAGTGGTGCGCCGCTGCAGCACAGGATGACTGAAAAGAATTGACGACAATTGGATGCTGTCTTCGAGAGTGGCGCAACATGCAATGCCTGCAACCTGTACAGGGTTTTTGTGTCGAGGACTGCTCGCGGTTGTCCCCTCCGTCGCCGCTGCTACTGTCACTGCTAGAATTACCTCCCTCCCCACCATTGACACCCAGCGACCCTTCATTCGTTGTTTGCTTGGACACAGCACCTGTTTCACCCTTTAGATTGGAATCAGGTGATGAGACCGGTTGTTCGTCCGAGCACCCCTCAAATGACTGTGCGAAGCCTCTCCTCCTGCTCATCTCCGTGTTAGAAGCAGTAGATTTCCCTGGTATAATTTTCATCGGGGCCGCGTGTGTCAGTCCTGTTTTCTGGACACTAATCTCCATTCTATCCGTCCCGCGAGACGCTGGAAAGGAGCATTTCTCTACAGGGTCAGTGTAGGCAACACCACCACCATCACCAGAGACAACTCCCCCATCACCTGTTGCCCTCTGGCTCCCTATCCACTTTTCAATGAATTCGTGCCACTCAGCGGCATTTGCCACTGATGTGGAATCTTCCTCAGCACCAGCGGCATGGTCACAACTAGAGAGAGATTGAGTGTGACGGCAGTCAAGCCGATCACGCTCGACCTCACTACCGACCCCTCGGACGTCGCTTTCTGTGGGCAATCTGAAGAGTAGCCCAGATTCTGGGATGTTGGCCCAGACATAGTTGTGATGCAT
The DNA here is from genome assembly GCA_030849745.1 of Trypanosoma scelopori. Classification (NCBI taxonomy): domain Eukaryota; phylum Euglenozoa; class Kinetoplastea; order Trypanosomatida; family Trypanosomatidae; genus Trypanosoma; species Trypanosoma scelopori. Next base: position 11,111 of record JASANX010000852.1, on the reverse strand, counting down.
AGGGGTCACCGAATTTGGACCATGCATTAATGCTGGTGGCAGCAATGAAGACGCCCCCGTGACGGGGGCTTGCTCTGAAGAATGGCGACTCTGGTAGAGGTGATAATAATGATGGTAGCTGCACCCATCAGTGTTGCCGTTTGTAAGATGTTGTGAAGGATATCCACTGAACGCAACGCCAGGTGAAGAGCGCATTGTTTCCGTTTCGATCGCTGGGAAGGATATGAAAGGGGGGGACAAACACCCAGCTGCTGTTCGCATTCTAGCCTCTGAGAGGTTCACAACGCGTAAAGCGTCCGGATGTGGGCCGAGGGAGGCGGCAAACTGCGGCACCATTCCCAAGCACGGCACAAACACAGTGCCAACGGATGATCGAGAAAACCGAGCCTGGTAATTATTTTCTCCGAACTTGTCCACCAAACCACCTTCTATAAGGGGATGATGCTGCAACGACTCTCGTGGCTGAGGGACAGCGTTGCTGTCGCCGTTATTGGTGGTGTGCCCCCCGGACATTGCTCTGTTACCTGGGGTTGTCATCAGGAGAGTTGTCTGCTTGTGATATCTTCCCTTTGTAATTTTTGGCGGCGGTTTAACTCCCCTCCCTGCCGCCTTTTCCGTGAGAGATACAACCCGGCTCAGTAAATTCACACCGTCAGAGGTAGAAACACTCAGTGGGGTTTTATCTGGCTTGTTTACCCGTACATTGTTTATTTTTGAAAGCATTACTCGGGCAACCAGGTGCTGAGAGGTGCCTTCAGTTCCACTTGCAGCGGAATCAACTCCCTTTGAGAGGGCACCACTGCAATTCGAGTTTGTTGCCATGCTCAAATCCACTTTCTCCGGGCTCTCCGTGGCCTCCGCATTCTCAAGATCGCTGCGCAGCTCGTCAGCTCCGTGGGCGAAAGCACAGCGATCACCAAAAGGGCATCCGTCGGGACTAACAAAAAAGGCGCACATAGATGTCTTATACTTTGAAGGTTTCACAATATCATGTCTGCGGCCCTTTGCCATTTCCCCCAGACGCTAGACCACCTTCAGATGATTTCGCTTCTTTTTGTTGTTGTTGTTGTTATTTTCTCTACACTATTTCAGAGGGCCCCTTTGGACGAATAGAGGAAATCAAAAGCACTCCCCCCTCAGCCTAGTTACTTACACACACAGAGAGAAAAAGGAAGACCTAAACCTTATCTTGTATCCCTCCTTTCCAGTGCAAATGGTAAGACGAAGATGTTTGCTTGTAGCTTACACTACTTTGGGGGGGTGGGAAAAAAAAAAAAAGCTGGGTGTGCAAAATACCACGAATCTTCTACTGATTACTGATTTTAGTGCTTCTTTCCCCCCAGAGTACTACCACCACCAACACGGAGGGACAGACACACGGAGAGAAAACCACCAAACCTACCCCCTCTTTTTTTTTTTGCTTTTATTTTTCCTTTTCCAATAGCGAGGCGGGGAAAAAGAAGAAGAAGGCTTGGAAATCTCCAAAAGGAAAAGGTGACGTGATGACACATGCAATCCGAGAAGATGCTTCACATGTATGTCATGGCGCACAGAACAGCCAAACAGAAACATAAAGACAACCAAATGATTCTTTTCTTTTTCTTTTCTGTAGGCGCGGAAAACTTTCTTTAAAAAAGTGCATGCATAGAGAAAGAGAGGAGCAGCTCGCCTCCAACTTTCTCCACATTCTTGGAAACGCCATCTTTATGTTAATTGGCCTGCACTTGCCTCATCCCTCATACGTCATGTTCTGGGATTTCAAAAGAAGCCAGAAGCCAAAAAAAAAAAAAAAAAAGTGGCCCACATAAAAAAAGAAGCTTCCGTTTCCTTAACCCCTCTGAAGAGGAAAACAAAGGCGAAAATGCCCGTGTACGACTTCAAGGGAAGTCACAAAGAGCCATCGTCTCTGCAACCTAGCCCATCGACGACATCAGATGGGAAAGGAAGAAAGAAGGAGGCGCAACAACACCACGCTCCCTTCACAGACTTTTGCCCTTCTCTCTTTCTTTCTTTTTTTTTTTTCTTTTCGCTGTTTCAGGGAAGGTGGGAGTGGGGAAGTTCACGTCTCACGCAGATTTTTTGTCTATCCACCTCTTCAATACAGCAGGGAAATTGCCTTCGTCTGAGAAGAGCCAAATAAGTGTTGATGGCCACGGAGAATCTAACAATACCTTGTGCACGCGAGCAGCAACTCTTCCTCAGAACCCGGCCAGCATTAAACATCAAAATTTGACCAGGGAATGCGTACTTTTTGGCTGCCATTTGCCCATAAATAAATAAATAAAAAAGCACCAGCAAACAGGAAGCAGTACACTGGGGCAGCAAAACACATGAATTTAAGTGGATCAAGCGTAAATCATCGTTTCCACGCATTCACCTGCGGAGACGATTTTCCGAAAAACGACAGTCGCACCACCACGAGGGAAAGGGGTCAGACCCCCGCCGAGAAGAAACAAAAACAACCAAAACCGCCCGCACGCCCGGAGAAGAACAAGGCGTGCCACTCGCCCAAGAGCGACGGGAACGGTTCTCTCCGTTTTTTGTTTTTTTCTTTGTTTGTTCGCTCTTTTTTTTTTTTTTTTGGCGGGACGCCGCCAGGGGGCGGGGAGGAAAGAACGCGCGCTCACCTCCCCGCGTGGCCGCCCGCCCTTGGCGAGACGCTCAGGGGCGTTTGAGGGCCTGCGCGCGCGCGGCCCCCTCGCCGTTTCTGCTGCGCCGACGGCCCCCAATCAAATCCTCGTCGAGCGCGTGGTTTTTTTCTTCTCTTCTCTTTCCTTTCTTTTTTCTTTTTTTTACGAGAGGTCTTTTCAACTCCTGCCCAGGGTTCATTGTTTGGCGGCGGGTGGCGTGATTCAGAGGCTTCTTGAGCAATGGAGGGGCACACCGCATGTATTGTGGGCTCGTTGCTCGTTCTCTTTGGTGGGAAGATGGAAAGCAAATCGCGAGGTCACCAATCGTACTCCAACACCGTTCGGGTCGTGTCAGACATCTCGCATCTTGTTCATGGTGACCGCGATTCGTGTTTAATTCGTGTGATGCCTGCGACATCCCCGCCATTGGGTCGCGCCTACCACACGGCCTGCGCCCACAGGGGAATTTTTATGGTTGTTCTCGGTGGGATGGTGGAAAGGGTCCAAGAACAGGATCCCTGGATGCGTTCCGTGGACATTTTAGACGTGGATCGCTGTTGTTGGTACCACACGGATGCAAAGGGGGACCAACCTTGCAGTCGCATTCACCACGCATCCACTATTCATGAGGAGAACATGTTTGTCCACGGGGGCTACCCTCTAGTTTTTGATGAGAAAGGGTTGATGAAAGAGTTTTCATCGCATGATCTCTTGTTGAAAGAAGAGAATTCTCTCTTCGACATGTTTGCACTCAACTTGGAGACGATGATTTGGCGACGAATAACATTAGAGGCTTCAGTGAGGCCAATGGTGTGGGGACACTCAGCCATATCTTTTGGAGAAAACATTCTCGTTTTGGGGGGCGTGGATGTCTCAAAGCAAAGGGAGGTTGGGGATGTCGTTTTGTGGAACGTTCGCAGGCAAGCGTGGCAGTGGGTGGATTGTCCTTGTCCTATTGCGTCTGCCATGCACGAGGCCGTTGTGGTTAGAGGGGAAAGTGGCAATGCGGAGGAACCATCGCATATGCTTGTTTTTGGCGGCATTCAGTTTTCAACGCAGGAGCGTATCTCAGTGCTACGTGAGTTTGATTTACGGAGAGGCACTTGGCGTGTTGTGCCTGCTACGGGCGAACTTCCTCTTAGCAGAATTGGACACTCTTTGCTCTCGTACAATAACGACACAATGCTAGTGATTGGTGGTTTGATATCTGCCCCCGGTGAGTCGGTTCAAGACACTAGTTTGTACATTTATCGCATAAAAACACAGTGCTGGAAAAGAATTGCCTTAAAGGAAAAAGAGGGGCCGCTGAAGTGCGGAGCAACATATGTCAGCCACAGGCCGCGTGTGGGAAAAGAATCTGCTGCTATGGACCACAATCTGGATAGATTGGATTCCCATGGACAAGATTTTGGAAGTCGTGGTAGGACAGGTGGAGATGAACACGGTGTGGTTTTCCTTCAAAAGGAACTCGTGCGTCTTCAGAAGGAGAACGGTAATCTGCGTCAGCGCCTCCAGAATTCCAAGCCAAATGATTATTATCAGAGTGCCGCTGAAGAGGGGAACTCGGCTGGAGGCGAGACGTATGATGCACCCCCGCCACTTCCCCGAAGTGCTTACACTGCAGTTGGTCATCGTCACTTTGAGCATGAGCCCTACCAGATGCAATCCCACGGACACACTTACAGGTCTGCCAACGGAAATGAATCCAAAGGTAGTCTGAATTCACCCGTACCCATCATTGCTGAGGATGCCGCATCGCACCCTGCCAGTGTACACTCTTTTGAGGGTTTGACTCGCCTGATGAACGTTAGTCATTTTCTTGGGAGGGGAGATGGAGATGTATCGGGGGACTGTAAAATCACCTCAGATGTGAAAGTCGTTTCACATTTCTCCCCTCATTTGATAGAAAAGTTGGTTGGTTCAGCCCTTGGACGAGATCCACCCGAGAAGCCACCGGATCATATTGCAAATACTGAACCTTCGGACGACCCATTTTCGTATCTGCGACCGACGAAAGCTGTTATGCGCTGGCATCAAGGGGCTTCGCTCTCCTGATTGATGCCGATAGTGTATTGCAACATGAAGAAATATGAGTTGCCTCTCACAATCTTTTTTTTTTTTGTTGTTGTTGTTGTTGCCTTATAGTTTTGATTGATTGGACTCCCGTGACATGCTTGTTAGACTCGGGGCCTCTCTTTTGTACCTGAGAGGAAGAATGGGTAATGATAATCCTAATAGCTGATGGAAGAATGTATGCCATCGTCGTGATTTCAAATATGCTCTCTTCTAGGGGGACAAGAGCAGAGAGGAAAGGGGTGGGGGGAAGTGATGTGAGTAAAAAGAATAGGAACCCTTTCGCGAGGATCAAAGGCAAGGAGAGGGAAGCGGAAAAGCTTTATTTGTTTATTGTTTGTTTATTATGGTCTCTTTGTCTCCATGACTTCCCCCCTCATGTACATCTGTTGGTTCTTCCTAACGTTATTATTATTATTATTATTTATTTATTTTGTCTCCTTGTAGAGAAAGAGAGAGGCAGGAGGATTTCCCTGTTTGAGAGTACTGGAAAGTCAAGCCCTATGGTCCTAGAAAAGGGTGTTCCGTTTAAATTTTCACTTCACCGCTCGCTGCTTGAGGACAGGTCTGCACTAAGCATACCATTGTCGATCACCGCCATGGCAGTTGGCGAGGAGTCACAACATCGATTGGAATTTCGTGTCCCGTCAGATCCTGAAGTTCTGGGGCTTGAATTCACGAACGTGGAGTTTCTAATCGCGGGTAGAAAAAAGGGCCTACTTAGGTCGACACCGAACTCTGGCAGCGATGGTGTGCTGGGTCATCTGTTCATGCAACTGCTTGACGGTCAAAGTCGCCCAAGCAGTCACCCGTTCCCCATTGCGTGCTGCGATCTTGTAAGTAACAAAGGAATTTCTTCTCCTTTGAAGTTGCCACTGCAAACGGATCAGCGTATTCGCCTTTATTTGGTTCAAATCTCTAGATCAGGTCAGGGACAGTGCTTGCTTGAGGGTGGAGCGCGCATCGAGGGTGTGCATTTCATTGGGAAGCTGCACCTCACGTCAGGTGGGGTTTGTGTTCGCTCGACAAGGACGCAGCGACACATCCAGGCTCTTATGCAGGGGGATTTGAAGTTCGAGGCTGATGTGGAGGAAAAGAAATCTCCGACGGGGACGCGACGCTGTCAATCTCCTCGACGTTGTCGGGAGGAGATGGCGGGGTTTAAAAAAAAACGAATGCGTACGGATGATGCTTCGGGGGATTCTCCCACTGGAGCTGTTGATGAGCAAGTGCCACATCTGATTTACGCCTTTGTTCCTGGAGGGGACGATGAAAGCTGAGGATGAGACAGTTGCTGTTATTCTCGTTTTTTTTTTTTTTTTTTTGGACGGTTGAGGGGGAATCTTTTTTTTTTTTTTGTCCTTTCTTTGTTGCTTTAAGCGCGAGTGTTAAAACGTAACAACCCTTTTTCGGTTATGGCTCCTGGGAATTATTTCCTTGCGACTGAGTGAAAGCGCATCATTAGGTGGAGCCCCATTCACCTCTCGCTTTTCTTTTTTTTTTTTACAATTTGTTGTTGTTCTTCTTTTTTTCTTTTTTTTTCTTGTTATGTTATACGTCTGCCTGCACGTGCGGCGAGTACCTCAGGCCATCTTGTCAGCCGTTCGTCGGTGATTCTTCACTGGAAGGGAGAGGACGAGGTGGAGGGAGAAATGGAACGCAGTCATGAGAGACGAGATCCAAACGGATCGTTCAGCCTCTCACGCTCTTCACTGAGCAAGCTGCCATCCGATACTCTCTCGTTGCATGAAAAGCATGATGTGCTCTACCGGCTTCTTGAGCTTCTGCCCGAAAAGTACATGTCTACAAGCCCCTATGAGCAGCGTCTCCCAGAAGCACTTATCGTGCGCATCATTCGTGAGGCGCATTCCATTATTTCCAGTGAGCCTGTTGTGGTGCACATTGACTCGCCTGTGTGCGTCTGTGGCGATTTGCACGGGCAGTATTACGATCTTGTCAACATCTTCAGCCGACGTCCCCCTTTGGGGGGAAAGGTTTTCGCCCCCGTTCATCACACGGCAGTACCCGAGAGGCAGAAGCGAGGCCGCACTGAGAGCGAAGAGTCATCGGCGTCGCATTCACAGGGTGCGGAGGGTGGCGCACAAGAGACGGCATACAGTTATCTTTTTCTAGGCGACTATGTGGACCGCGGGAGCCGTTCCATTGAGGTCGTCGTTACCCTACTGGCGCTGAAAATCATAGATCCATCAAAAATAACACTTCTTCGTGGAAATCATGAAGACGAACAAATCATGGTCCTTTATGGGTTTTTTGACGAGTGTAAGAGACGTTATGGAATCAAACTGTTTCGCATATTTACCGACCTCTTCCGCGTCTTGCCTGTCGCGGCGGTCATCAATGGCACCATATTTTGTATGCATGGCGGTCTGTCCCCAGAGCTAAAGTATGTGAACGAGGTGCCGGACGTGCGTCCATGTAACGTTCCACGTACCGGTGTAATCTGCGACTTGCTTTGGGCTGATCCAGAAGCTGAGCTCCCCCCGAACATTGACTGGGCACCAAGCTCGCGTAGAATATCTTCCGTATTCTCCGCCCGAGCGCTAGGGAAGTTCCTAAGGGACAACAACTTGGACATGGTGTGCCGCGCGCACCAGGTGGTGGAAGAGGGATTTCAGTTTTTTCCCAGCAACACGGAACGTCACTTGCTTACAATTTTTTCAGCAACAAACTACTGCAATGAGTTTGGCAATCGCGGTGGGGTGTTGTGCGTCGACGAGAACGGTGTCTGCAGTCTTTTAATACTGGAACCCCCGAATTTTCATCAGCAGCGGATGATCATGATGAGGCGTGAGGCTATACCAAACACCCAGACAAGCCGTGGAGATGTGGATGGGTGAAACAAAAACGGCGCGCGAAGCGCTCACCTCTCCCTTCTCTGTGTTTGTGTGTATATAACAATGATGTGTGCTTCTCTCTGGGATTGCTTGTCTCACGTCCAAATGCAGTACCCGCCTCTAGCCTTCCTCTTTTCCTTCCCTTTTCTTTGCCTTTTCTTCTGCTTACATGCCTTATTTCGTAGTGTAGAGGCTCCCCATTGCCACACGCGGGGTGGGAGCAAATACTAAAACAATAATGTAGGGAAAGAGAGAGAGAGATGAGGATAGGGAGGAGTGAGTTGTGTTATTGGTGGCGGTGACGGTGACGGTGACGGTGACGGAGAAGCATGCATGCACGCACCCCCCCCTTCCCCACATGCACTCCCACTCCACCTCTTTCTCTCTTTTTTTTTTTGTTCCCTTTTCTCCCACTTCATGTACACACACACACACACACACACACACACACACACACACACACAGGCACACACAGGCACTGGGGGGAGATAGAAAGAGATGGAGTGTGGGAGTGAGGGAAACCCGCATGCACAAAATTTGCGACGAAGTTTGGCCCTCCGTTGAAACTAAAACTTGCACAGTGATTCTCAGTTTTTTTTTCTTTTTTTTTTTTTTGTGTGTGTGTGTGTGCGTGTCTGTGGATGAGATCTGATGTGCAGCGCCGGACGGTCTCATCCTTCGTGTGTACATTTTCATACGGACAGGTTTGACCAGAAGCAACAATGCAACAGGTGCACTGTGCCCATGAACTCCTCCCTGCCATCCCCACATTATCCCCCCGTCTTGACAACAATCCCCTTCTCTTTCTCCCTTTTATTTCCTTCTTTCGTAAACCTCCACCAGTGATCACCTTCATGACCCAGTGTCCGATTCTTCAGGACATCCTAGTTCCATGTGATCCTGGTTGCCTGCGTAGTGTTAGAGTGGAGGATGAAAGATGCTGTTCAATAAAATACGACCGCATTGTGCGAACACCCGTGCTCATCATGAAAGGTGAGCTTTCTCGCGCGCGTCTGCGGATACCGCGCGAAAGAGGCACTCTTTCGTGCATTTCACTTCCGTATATTTTGATACTTCTTCAGACGTCCATCGGTTTCTTTGACACCTTTGCGTTGGAGGTGGTTATGAGCGTTCACGCATCCTTTCGTGTGAAACTCATCATTGGGACGCACTTCAACAAAGCCTCCTCGGATGGCTTAATCAACGGAGTTGTCGTCTCTAAAATGCCTTTGGTTCTGCCCCGTAATCGCTGGGTTCAGGTAGTCTTTCATCTGTCGGGGATGGTGACACAGCTTTTTGACCTCCCCGCCATCAGGTCTATCGAGTCCATCTCTCTAATCGGGACTAGTAGAATACTGCGGCTCATGACATGTAACAACGAAGACGAGGCAATAAACACCACACCTGCTCAGATGCCGCTATTTGCTGTCCCCGCATACGCTCCACCGATATGGCTAACCGCCATGCCCATCGTGCCGTTTGGTGGTACAAATGACGGCAGGACATCTGTTGGCAGTATCGCCGCTGTCACCACGAGAAGCGGTGGCAACACGGACACCTCCGACAAACACTCGCCACCCATTATGGAAACCACATCGGAAGCGCATGGCACGCTTTCTTGTATGCGACATGAGGAACCATTAAAGTCTCATCTTGTGCAGCCACACTTTCCGATTCACCAACACTCTCCAGGCATGGATTACAGGAAGTCAGACGCTCCCACGTGCTCACGCGAGGTGTGCAAGGTGGTTGGCAGGCCACCTACACTGCTGAGCTGCAATTTGGAAGTACCTTCGATGCAGAAGCAGGAAACCAAAGAACGACACATCCCTTCTAGTGAGGCCGTGTCATATATACGACTTGTGAATCAAACGAATCCCCCACTGCGTGGCAACACCAACGCCCTGATGCGTGTGCGTTCAGTCAACCCAGTAGCAAAAGGGGGAGATGCAGGCATTCGCACGACGCCGGTGTCATCTTCATCACCCTCTTCTGCCCCTGCTGCCTCCTCCACCGTTTTCACCGACGTGTCATGTGGTATCACAGGCTGGGAAGAATCTACAGATCTCGGGATCGCTGCGGTTTCCGCTACTCCACGCCTCTCTGAGTGCACTGGAAAAGCGTGCCCCCTGTCGAACCAAGGGCCATCAGGCGAACGGGGTTGCGCCGCTGGGGGTGGTAACAAGGCGCTCAATGCCACGGAGCCACACTCCCCCAAATCACAACGCCTGAAGAAAATGATGGAGCTAGGGAGGCGCCCAATCGTTCTCCTCAACAGATGCCGAAAACTGGCTGGGTCTGACGGCTCAACGCTTCTGGACGGTGACAGTGGCACTGCAGCCTTTTCTAACGCTACAAAAAAGCGGAGTCTCAGTTTAGGTCGTGTGCGTATGCGAAAGAGGATTAAGCTGCTCAAGGAGGCGCAGGTGATTGCGCACCGCACGCAGACAATGAAGCTCGTCTCCGCGTCTGAGGTTCCTATAGATCCCCAGGATGCGTCCCTGATGATGGCTGGGGATGAGATTGTAGAAGTGAAGAAAGAGCCATGCTGTGGCTACGGTTTCGGGTACCTTGGCGTCCTCCACGAGGGTGGTGGGTTTGAGACGGAGGAGGGCGCTGATATGGAGATGAAGGGGGCGCGCACACTGAAGCTACAAGAGTTGTCAGAGGACGAAGAACTTGATGAGGATGAGGATGATGACGATGACGACCAGTAATAGAATGGCGTAAAAAACAAAACAAAAAAAAACACAGTAGTGAATCGCGTCGAAAAGATTGCAACGGAAGGAACAGAAGTTCTCACACGATGCACAATGATGTAGTAAAACAAGATGAATGCATCTATTTTGGATTCCTTCGGTGTTGCTGTTGTTCTTGGAGTCTTACACAAGCACGTGTCATACACACACACACATATATACTCACACGCCTATACATATGCATATATATATATTCGCCTGTATGTCTCATCTTGCACGTGTCTGTGTGTGTGTGTGTGTGTGCGGCTGTTGGTGTTTCATATTGTGGGAGGATGGAAGCTGTTTTAACCTCCATGCACCACCACCGCCCCTCTCTCTCTCTTTGCTTCTCACATACAACGGTATGTATCTCCTCCTGTTGTTACGCGTATTCCTCTCATCGCTTCGTGTGTTACGCAGTTATTTCCTTTGCATGCATGCGCTTAGTTCTCTCTTCTTCTTCTTGCGGCCTGCTTTTATTCCCTTCTATGCGTCCCTCTCTCTCTCTCTCTGTCTCTGTGTGTGTGTGTGTGTTTGTGTTTGTGTTTGTGCGTGTTGCTGCATTGGAACAAATAGAGTAGCGAGAGAGAGAGAAGAAAAAAAAAGTTTCTTTTTTCTTTTGTTTTCGCCTTTCGCTCCTCATTTACAGGCGCCGTGTGCGAAACACAACTGAAACTATTGGTCACCGTCACTGTAACTGTCACTGCCTCACAAATTCATTTTTTTTCTCTTCTTTTATAATTGGCTTTCCGGCCTTCTGCGCTGCCGTACAAGCGAGAGTGAGTCTGCAGAATGGTTCTTCCCACCCGCAGGAC